>JAKTTS010000255.1:0-21848 GCA_030560485.1 Ascoidea tarda (nom. inval.) | reverse complement strand
TACAAATACAAATACAAATACAAATACAAATACAAATACAAATACAAATACAAATTTAACCACAGAAAGCTCTGGTCTTACTACTGATAGTACTATTTCTTCCAACAACAGTTTTTCTAGTAAAAAAACTTCTACCGACCCAATTTCTCTGGGCGAAGATATTGATTCAAAAATTAACACAATTGAAGAATATAATAAAATAAGTGGCGAAAATACCGTCGATAACAACAAAGATGTTAATAAAGAGAGTAATAAATTGACAGCAGAATTGCTGAAGAGTCAAGACAATAATTTCGATATGAAGTTGATGGAAGAAAATCTGAACATGAAAAATAACGGGATAAATTTTGATGATCAAAACTATAATTTTAATTTTTTAAATTTGGGATTTGATGATATATTTGATGATGGTGATGAACCCTTGTTTTTACATCATTAGGTTTTTGTTACATATTTTTCGATCATGTTTTTTCTTAATAACTATATTTTATAGAAACCCAATTAGTATATTATAATTTTTTTTTTCTTGTTTTTTTGTTTTTCATTTTTCATTTTTCATTTTTATTTTCAGTTTTATTGTTTAATTCAGTTTTTTAATTTTTTAATTTTTTAATTTTTTTGATTTCATTATTTCATTTTTTTTTTTGGTTTAAATTTGTTGTATGATTATCGATTTAGTATCATTCCTTTAATTAGGCATATTAAAATTTATTGGTTAAATTTAAAAATTTTATCATCAGTCAATTTCCAGTTGAAGTCTAGAAGGCCGCTATTTATTGGTCAATTGTTAATAAACATATATTAAAACACTTCTCCTATATAAAAATATTCCTATTCTGAATAATTCTTGATTTATGAGTGATTTATACGTGTCAGTAGATAATCAAAACTTTTTCTTAACCTGTTTCGGTTTTGCTTCGTCATCTTGAACAGCATGTAGTTTTATCACATTGGCGTTGTTTTCAGTACTGTAAGTGTAGCCCTTCGACCAATCATAGCCCAAGGCATAAGCGAAGATTGTGCCTGAGGAATTGAAGGTGGTGGCAGTAACAGAAGAGCCTAGATTGGTCATTTGTTTTAGTTTGTGTCTTTGGTCTTTATCCCAGAAAATAATTGAGCCATCAGAACCACCAGTGCAAAAGGTTCCATGGACAGGATGAAAAGATATAGCATTTACAGAATAGACCTTTGTGTTTTTAGTCTGAGAATCCTGTTCTCTGTGACATTTAAATGTGAATTCTCTTTGGGAGTCAGAAGGATCAAGGTATCTTATAGCACATCTACCTTCGATTGAAACAACAGCATAACCATTGCCTTCATTAAAGCAGGAAATGACTCTTGTTTGGTATTTTAGAGGAGAGGAAATCTCTCTGAAAATGGTGGTGGGATCATTCAAGTCTATAATACATATTTTTCTGTCTGCACACCCCACCACCAACAATTTCTTCTGAGAATCCATGGTGTAGCACCTTTCAGGTAGGTTTATTGTAGAAACAGGACTGGGTGATCTTGAGTCCCAGTATTTCAAGGTCTTATCCCACGAAGCTGAAGCAATGACTTGGGTCAACGAAGGACCACACTGAACGAATCTGACCTGACTGACTGGAGCATCGTGGGCCCCTACTTGCTGGGCCAGGCCACTGGCAACATCATATAGTTTGACTGTTTTGTCGCAGGAACCACTTATGATTTTGGTGCCATCGGCAGTCCATCTTGTGGTCAACACTGGGGCTTCATGCTGGTAGAAGGCCTTGCCCTGTGTTGTGCCATTGCTAAAGACCTCATAGACTCTCACTTTTGAATCCCACGATGACACAGACAAAAAATCGCCCTGTGAAGAAAACGCCAAATCTGTAACTCCATCCTCTGGGGGGTTTTGCACTGTTATATCGTACGAGGTGTCTGACACGTTTGAAGCAGCAGCAGAGGCACCGAGAATGTTTGACTTTGGAAACAAGGACATTGCAGGCAGTTGGATTGAAGGAACTGGAGGAACTAGAATCCAGCTTGGAGAAGCAAAATTTTGATGTCTGGCTTTGGAGGCGAGGGTAATCTAAAGCCTCCTCCGATTAGCTTTGAAGAGCGCTTTTTCTTTCCAGCGTGGTTTTTGATGCTCTGTACTTATCGGCTACTCGTCGATGAACAGAAAATATGCCTAAACCATGAGCCAAACTGCCCATATTCCTTTTGTTTCTTATCGAAAACGAGGTCCCTCTGAAGGTTCAACGTCCAAATACACCTTCTTCAGCAAAAACAAGCACTACGAAAACTATTCTCAGATCGATTGGCCCTACGAGTATCAGAGCCAAAGATACATTGCGCAGAGCAGTCCAGGCTCCAAAAGCCTGTTTAATCGTATTGAAAAGTGGTTGATTATATTTCTTGCTGGGACACTAATAGGTATCATAACTTCCTGCATCGATTTGTCCTCAAAATGGCTCTACGACATGAGAACTGGCTATTGCAAAGATGGGTTTTACTTGACCAAATCAAACTGCTGTTTGGGCTTTGCATTGGACGAGTGCACCTCCTGGAATAATTGGAACGAATACTTAAGGCTTTCAAACTCTTCGTTTTTATCTTATTTGATTAACTTTTCAATTTACATCATCACCTCTATTTTTTTGTGTTCTGCTGCGGTGGTTCTAGTCAACAAAGCTCCATTCTCAATCAAATCAGGCTTGATAGAGATAAAACTAATTATATCCGGCTTGATCTTGAAAAAGTTTCTCAGTCTAAAGGTTTTGCTAATAAAATCCATTGGCCTAATCTTAGTTGTTGGTTCAGGTTTATGGATTGGTAAAGAAGGCCCATTAGTTCATATTTCCTGTTGTGTCATTCATGCAATTTTGGATTTTTTTCTTCTTCTAAAGAACAACAACTATACAAAAAACGAGGCATTGAAGAGAAGTCTTTTGCCTGCATCAATAGCAGCTGGAATTGCTGTTGCTTTTAATGCCCCCATTGGTGGTGTCTTGTTTACTTTGGAGCAGTTCAACTCAAGTTTTCTTAATATCGACAAGCTAATGTGGAATTGCTTTGTGTGTGCAACAATTGCAACAATTATCCTACAACTATTATACCCCTTCAAAGAAGGCAACAATGTCTTATTTGTTGTCAATATGGAAGTCAATTGGTTTGGCTTTGAATTAATACCTTTTGTAATCTTAGGCATATTGGGTGGAATTTATGGCTTTATTTTCTCAAAATTAAACAACTTCTTTGCAAAACTAAGAAATCGTTTTGTTGGCAATAATTTTAATAAAAAAATCATTGAAATCTTTTGTTTATCCATCTTCACTTCAATAGTCACTTATCCTCTAATTTTCGCTAAATTACCTTTATCCACTCTAATCATGAGGCTATTCACTGAATGTGATAACAATACTCTAAATTCAACCTCCTCCATTATCTTTCACGACTTGTGCTCAATTAAAGATGACGATATTACAAATTTTCAATCAAAGGCTTTCATTCTATTAATCTTAACCGCCATTCAAGGCCTAATCTTAACTGCCTACTCATTTGGCTCATACATTCCTGGTGGAATTTTAATGCCTTCACTAGCAATTGGGGCTTGTATTGGTAGGTCAATGGGAATCCTTATGAAATATATTCAAATTAATCATTCAGATTGGGCCATTTTCAGTGAATGTGCTTTAATCGATAACCACAATTACTCTAATATTTCTAGTTTTACCAAAACATTGGATTCAATAACAAGCTTTTTTGGTTCAATTGTCGGTGCAACCAATGACACAAATCAAAGTCCTAAAACTATATTAGTCTCTCAGTGTATAATTACTGGTGCATATGCTGTGGTAGGAGCAGCTGCATTTTTGACAGGCGTGACAAAATTAACCGTTTCAATTGTCGTTATAGTATTCGAGTTAACTGGTGCAATAACTTATGTTTTGCCCATAATGATTTCTGTTTTAGTTTCAAGATATGTCAATGATCTCTTAATCAATAAGAGCTGTTATGATTTGTGGATTGAATTCAATAAATTTGGTAATATACATATAAACGAAAATGCTGCTACTAATAATCTGAAATCCATTTCATTAATTAGCGCCGAAGATATTATGATCCAATTAAAGGATTTCTGCTATATTTATGCTGATGATTATTTGATTCATTTTTGTTCACAGGTTTTAAAAAATAACGAAATTATTACCGATAATGAAAATCAGAGCAGTGGGAATAGTATAGAAGAAAGGTTGACATTGAAATCGCTAATTAAATTAATAGAGTTAACAGATCCTTTTCCCAAAAGATTAACAAATGAACAAAAGGATTTTATATCATATTCATATCATTACAGTAATAGTTATTTACAGTCATCAAGAAATGTCTATTATAATTCATATTTAAAGAACATTGATGGATTTCCAATATTAAAAAGTAAAAAAGAACCGATATTAATTGGATGGTTTACTAAAACAGAATTGAAAAACGAATTGGAAAAAATTCAAAATGATATTAAAACCATTGATTACAGTTTATTGGTAGAACTAGTTGGCGAGAGAGACAACAATATTATCAATAAACAAGACAATAGTAATGAAAATGATATTATTACTGCAACCACTACTACTAATAATAATAGTAATAAAAAAAAAGATAGCGACGACAATCTAAATGAAATAACAATTGGAAGAATACATGATAGTAATAATGAGGTTGATGTCATGGATTTGAATATGAACAATGTAAGTTTAATTGATGAGGATTCAGGCTTAATCTCCTCTATTGACTACGAGGAAAATGAAGCAAATAAAAAGAGTGTTAAAGATAAAGATAAAGGCAGTAATTATATTGGAGATATTGGAGATATTGAAAATATTGAAAATAGTGTTAAATACCCCTTATATCATTTAGTTGAATCAATTAATTCCATTATAGTATTATCGAGTAAAGTAAATTTATTGGTAATAATTGAATTTTTCAAGAAAATGAATTTGAATAATATTCTTTTAATTGATAACATGGGGAGGATAAATGGAATAGTTAAAAAGAGTACAATTGTCAAATATATTGAATTGGACAGTAAACTCAACGGAGTGATCGATAAACGAATTATAGCAAATGAGATCAACAATTTGAATGGTAATGATAATTTAATCAACAATGACAATAATGGAAATACTACTAGCATTAACAATAATAATCGTTATGATGAGGGGCCTACTAGTTTTCTTGGGGATATAAATGAACTGGATATCGGTATTTTTTTGGATGATGAATCTGCTTCATCATATACAAGATAAATTAATTCAAACTGTAAGTAATGTATAATTGAATGTGATGAGAAGACCAAAATTAGAGAAAACATTTATAAAAACTGACTAATACACGTAAACGTTTAATGGGTAAAAAAATAAAATAAACTAGCATGAGAAAAAGAGAATACCAAAATTGAGAGAGTAGTTGAGAGTAACTGAAAACAAAAAACTTATAATTCTTGAGAAGCCTTTGGTTTTGAGGTCTTTTTTGGCAATAAAGTATGGTGAATGTTTGGCAAGACACCACCTTCAGCAATGGTGACATTGCCCAACAACTTGTTCAATTCTTCATCGTTTCTGATGGCCAATTGCAAGTGTCTTGGGATGATTCTTGTTTTCTTGTTGTCTCTAGCAGCATTACCGGCCAATTCCAAGATTTCAGCAGCCAAATACTCCAAGACAGCGGTCAAGTAGACTGGAGCACCACTACCAACTCTCTGAGCATAGTTGCCCTTTCTGAGTAATCTGTGGACTCTTCCAACTGGAAAGGTCAATCCAGCTTTGGCAGATCTTGTGGTGGACGTCTTTTGTGCAGCACCGGCCTTTCCCCCTGCTTTTCCCTTTCCTCCAGACATTGTTGCGAATCACGATGTAGTGTTGTGTGTAGAATGTGGTGTTGGTGTTGCTGTCGCTAGGGAACCTGAAGAAGCTGCTGCTGAAAGAGCCTCTTTAAATACCTCCGAAAAGCCCAAACACAAACAACGCGAAACAGGCCCCGTGCTGCGATGTCTCACAGCTCCCGTATTTTACAGCACGCTCTTTTTCCCAAAACGGTCGACGTGTGTCCCAACGCCTATATAAACACAGACCCTCCCACCTCCACTCCCTGTGCTTCCTCTGCTTCTTCTGGTCCATCTGCTTCTGTTCTCTCTCTCTCACATCCTCCAAATGGCTCCCAAATCTGCTGAAAAGAAACCTGCCTCCAAGGCTCCTGCCAAAACCGCTTCCAAGAAGACCGCCTCTTCCTCTGCTGCTCCAGCTGCAGAAATCAAAAAGAGAAGTAAATCCAGAAAGGAGTCCTATGCTTCCTATATCTATAAGGTCTTGAAACAAACACATCCAGACACTGGTATGTCCAAAAAGGCCATGTCCATTATGAATTCCTTTGTCAACGATATCTTTGAGAGAATTGCTTCAGAGGCTTCAAAACTAGCTGCTTACAACAAAAAATCTACTATTTCTGCTAGAGAAATCCAAACCGCAGTCAGATTGATCTTGCCAGGTGAATTAGCCAAACATGCTGTCTCTGAAGGTACTAGAGCTGTTACTAAATATTCTTCAACTTGAATTCATTTATTATGATTTTAATTTCAATATAGTCATGCAGTTTTTCAGGTCATATATCAGATTTTGATTCAGTTTTGTCATTCATTAAGTTTTCATAAATTATCAATTATTTTATATTTTGAATTTTAATTTTTCTAATATTTTTTGTGTGTTTCTTTAATTTTTTATTTTGTTTTTTGTATAATGGGTTGATGGTAATTATTTTAAATTAATTATAATTATTATGAAGTTTATTTATTAGATTAATATATTTAGTTTGTTTTAGTTTTTTGGGATTGACATTAACTTTTTAATTGAATTTATGTTGACAAATTAATATCAATATTAATGAAAATGAAGATAAAAATAAAGATTGACAATTAACAATTTTGTATTAAATTAGATATGTAAAATTAAAAAATCCAAGGTATATGTTTTAGTATATATTAATGATTATCTTGAAGCATAACATTAACTAGTTCATGTAATGGACCATAATCCTTTTTGGATATTAAATTAAACTCATTTGAAAATAATACAAAATGTTTCAAACTTGTATTCAAATGATTTTGCAATCCCAATTCAGTAATTTCATCAAAATGATGGCAATATATATGTGCATAAATTCGAAATAATCTCTTCATAATTGTCTTGATTAATGCTAAAAACTGTTGAGGAAATTCTTTATTAACAAAAATATTGCTGTTAGAATTAGTTAAATCAATTGAATTATTACGGTTTTTATTATAGTTGCCGCTGTTATTGCTATTATTACTTGAAACATTTATAATATTGGTAGGAAAGATATCATCATCATCAAAAAAGGACTGGATCCAATTCATTAGGTTTTCAATGTAATTTGGTGCAGGTAATGGAATAGGCTTCTTTAAGTTCAAATCTTGCCATAAATATTCATATTCATTTGTTGCTATCATTCTGGGACATGTTCTGGGTGAACAAAACTCGGTTATTGTGCTGTATAACATATTAATTTGATTATAAAAATCAACCACATGAACTGCTAACCACTCATTAAGATCCTCGTCTTTGGGTAACTTAACTGCTTGAGCCAATACTGATCCTGATCCAAGTGTGGCTTCAGCAAAATTTCTGATATCTTTATGAGATGTAATGGCTGAACCATTTGTATTGTTGGGAATATTGCTATTTAATGCTTGTGAGCCGGTAGCATTTTTATTCACCTGCTTTGTTGTAGCATATGCATTATTGTTATTACCAGGATTATTTCCAGTGTTATTGGCAGTATTACTGCTACTGTTATAATTAGATTGCTGTTGGTTCTGATTGATTCTTTTGAACCCTCTAACAGTTCTCATACCACTCCCGTTGCCATTAGAACGACTGAAAAACAAACAAAATGTTAGTAGATGCACTCATTTAGAAACACCCAAAGGCACCAGGCCAAACACATACAAGTTCTGGAATAAAGAAGCCATGATGAAGAAACGATGAAGAAGAAACAACTGCTTCTGATCAAGTTGATCAAGTTGATCAAGTTGTTTACATTTCCACAGCAAAAACAAACACAAATCAGAAAAGTACAAAAAAAGAACGGTCCCACACAAACGGTCTCACACACCAAATTGGTTGTCTCCCGTTTGCAGAGGTATCTTCTAATAGCAGGTCACGTTTTGCTCAAACACGTCTTTTAAATATTCAAAAAATTAAATAAAAAAATATCAAGGACATTGTTGAATGTTAAAGATATAATAAATAACATGAAAATATTCAATCATTGGGTATTTATTCTGTTTATTATTTTAATATAAATATCTTTGTGCCTTTTCTTCTTTTCTTCTGTTTTGTTTTCTTTCTTTCTTTTATTTTTTTCTTTTTGTTGTTTCTTTTTTTTATTGAATCATGGATTCTTATAATCGTTTTCCTTTATCTTCTTTGGCTCCCAATATCCCTAGATCAGCTTTCACAATGAACAGGAAAAACGGCAGATTTGATAGAATTAATAATTACAATAATGTGATAATGAGCGATGCTCACAATCAAAATGACGGCGTTAATGTTGATGGCATGGACTATGAAAATAACACGAGTAATAATAGTTTTCAAAATCAGTCACTAGTGCCTTTCGATTATGTTAAATTTATTAAAAAAATAGATATCATTCAATATGAAAATCTCCAAAACTATAAAATACTAAAAAGAAATTATAACTATAATTACAATAATAATAATAACAACAACAACTATCGTTACAATATTTGTAATAGCAATTATTCGCTGAAATCTCATAATCATATCTTGAATGCGACAAAGTTGAAGAAAAACCTACAATTAGCTATTATAAAGTTATCCCAATCCCAACCACAGTCACAATCCCAAACACATACACAATTACAGTCGCTGCAACACTCAGATTCAAATTCAAATTCAAATACACGCTCAAAATCAAGTTCAAAATCGAATAATAACTTTTTTAGCCAAATTAACAAAAATCATCTTGCCAGTGTTAATAGTAATCCAAGTACTATTAGTAATAACAACACAACTAGCGATAATAATATAACAAGTGACAACCCTTATAACGATAACTTCGATGATACTCAGCTAATAAAAGACACTAGTAGTAGTAATAATAACCATAGTAATAGCGATAGCAATAACAACAATAACACTAATAACAGCAACAACAACAAAAATGACAACAATAATAATAATTTACCTTCAATAAGCTCAGTGATTTCAATCTCAAATTCGTCTTCAGATTCGGCTTCAGATTCAAATCGTCAAAATTTAATTGGCAACTCCATCAATATTCAAACACCTCAGTCATTAACAACAAAGAAAATCAATCTAATGAGCAATACTCAGTTTAAGCTACCATTGCCAAAACTAAACAACATTAAAAATATTTATGCTAATAATGGTAACAACAGCATCAATAATATCAATAATCAACCCAATTTTGCGACCAAAAACAATATCAACAATATTCTTTCTAATAAGTTTATCCCATCAAGAAATAATTCATCAATTCAAATAAACCTCAATACTCCCCCACCAACCTCAACTCCATTAAATTTAAACAATAGTTCAATAAATATCACTAACATTACTAACAAATTGAACACCAGCATGAACACCAGCATGAACACCAGTATGAATACTAGTATGAATAGCAATACAAGCTTCAATGAAATTAATAGTGCTAGCAAATATTACTCCAAGAACTATTCCCTAATTGATTCAACTCCGATTGTAAATAAAACAAAATTTTATAATATCAACAACACGAATAAAAAAAATGAAAACAGCAATGCTAGAAATGTTAAATGTAACAGCAACCTCATCAATATTGTTAATATGAGCACCGATAAACTATCCTCTAGTCCTATAAAACCAGATCACCATAAGGTCAAAGGCAAGAACAAAAACAAAGAAGATGAGCATCTAACAGCTGCTGAAGATGCTGACCAAACAAGCAGCAAAGATGGAAGAAGTTCAGATGCAAACCATAAGGATCCAACCAAGGAGAAAGAAGATAACGATACCTCATCGTCTTCAATTGGGGCTGCAAAGTCTCTTTTGCAACTAGCCTTTGTCAGTCAGGGCTAGCTGCTCCTGCTAGCAGAGATGGCTAGTGTGGGCTGCCATTTTTTTGTAATCTTTAGTTATTTTTTTCACTTTTTGGCCTCTGTTTTACTGATTTACTGATTTTCTGTGCCTGATTTTCTTTTACTTTTACTTTTACTGATTTACATTTGTTTAATGATGCTCTTTTTGCTCTATTTTGTTCCTCTCTCCCTTCTGCGTAGTTAAGGCCGGACAGCGGCACATGCGTCGGCCCCGTCGCACCGGCCCGGGCAGAAAACGCTCCTCGTTGGAAAACACAAGCTTTTTATCACCTTTTTATCAACTGTTCAGTCTTGAGATACACCATCTGAACAAATATAACTCAGCGAATATGGTATGTGTGGCTGTTCTTCTGGTGATTATTTTGCTGCTGAGTTAGAAACACTAACACATTTTATCCTACATTTTAGCTTCCTTTATATTTATTGACAGCTGCGAAAACTCAACCAATATCAGTTGAATTGAAGAATGGTGAGACATTGAATGGTCACCTAGTTAACTGTGATTCATGGATGAATTTGACATTGAAAGATGTTATACAAACTTCGGCAAATGCTGATTTGTTTTTGAAAATTGAACAAATTTATATTAGAGGTAGCCATATAAAATATCTAAGATTGCCAAATGAGATAATGGATCAGGTGAAAGAGCAAAATATTGCAAACTTAGAAAGAAACAATTCCAATTCTCAATTCAACCAAAGCATGAATATAAATCAAAACAACAATAACAACAATTACTATCAACAAAATATTCCAAACAATACCAATCAACAAAACCCGCAAGGAAATCCAAATGTAAATAAAAATTATAGAAACTATAAGAATTACAACCGAGGTGGATATAATAGTTACAATAAAAGAGGTGGTTATAAAAGCAGAGGGAATAGAAATTATCAAAACAATAGCTCGATGAACAACCAAAATGCTAACCAAAATAAGCCACAATAACAATAAAACTAAAAATAATGATGAATTCTAAGATCATATCATTCTGCTTACAAATATAATTTCAAATCATTTTATTATTTTTTTTTAGATATTTGGTGACTTTTTTTTTCTATTAACTATATAACTATAGGATTAATTATATATTATATAATATTAGAATGAAAACGCGTATGGAATGGAATTTAAAGTTTTTTAATCTTTTCTATTTTGTTTTGTTTTGTTTTAAGTTATTCAATTTTCAGATATTTTAGTCTCTGCTAATTTATCTTCAACTTGATTTTGAGCTTGGGCTTGAGCTAGAACTGGAGCTTTAGCATCTCCAGTTGGATAACGACTACCTTTATTCTTAACCTTCTTAACCTTCTTAGTTTTTTCTTGTGTTTTTGGTACAGGATAACCCTTTTCATGAGCTTCTTGGAATTCCTTACTATTTTTGAAATCGTTTCGAACTGGTTCTAATAACTCATTAATAGCATCAGCGACACCGGATTTTAAATCTGGAGGAGCCAATTTAAGATCTTTGAAATCAGCTTTAATATCATCGAAACTATTATAAGTAATTGGTCCACCATACTTTTCTGGTCTATTTATGAAAAATTCAAATTGTTTTTCAGAATCAGAATGCTTCAATTCATAAATTGGAATCAAAACATATTGGACAAAAGCTAACAATCCATTATCGTCAACAACACCTGGAGCACAGAATGCACCATTAATTTTCTTTTTAACTTGTTTAGGATCTTCCAAAACATCGATTTTACTACTAGGATCACTTGCAGACATTTTACCACCTTGAGTTAGGCCGGGAACCATGGGATTCATCAAATGTGCTCTCTTTTTATAGCCAATCGATTGTAGGTTTTCTTCGGCTAAAACAAAAATTTTCCTTTGATCAACACCACCAAATTGAGCATCCACGCCTAAATGCTCTTCATCTAATGCTTGCATTAATGGATAAATCAACCCACTTAATAATGGATTTGCAACCTGTTTGACAACTTCTGCTCCTGCTCTTTTTGCATCGTTTTGTGAAACTATATTTGATAATCTGAATATATCCAAGGTATAATCAGCAGTTAACTGATAAGATGAACCAACTACAAACTTCAATTTTTCAATTGGCACATTGATCGATTTCAAGATTGATTTGACGACACATTCATAATATTTCGCTCTGTAGCCAACAGTTTCTAATGTGGCCTTCATGTTGTCTAAGAAAGCATGCAAATCGGCTAATAAAACAATAACTTCGCAACCAGCTTTCAAAAAATGAGCAAGTTTGGTCATTGGAACAAAATAACCACAATGTGGTCTACCAGTTGGTGCAGTACCCCAGTAGATTTTCAATGGTCTTTTTTCGACTTCCAACACATTTTTAATGATTTGAGGATTGAGAATTTCCTGCAAGTTCTTGGTGATTAGCTCGTAGGCTTCCTGAGGGTCGACATGGGCTTCCAGAGACATTTTGACGGTTAAAATTGACACAGCAAAAACAAAGATGAATATGAAGGTGAAGATAACAATAAAAATAAAGATAAAGATAAAGATAACCTAAAGCCAAATCATTCTCAAGTCGCTGCTTACAAGTGAAAAATTACGCCCAAACAGGCGAAGATCAAAGAGTCATCTCCACGTGATTCTGCAGACTTAACAACTCACCTTTTTCCTGAAGCTCCACGCTTCAAAAGCAGCAAGTCCAACAGCTCCAAAGCAAACAGCACTAAAACAGCATCAAAACAGCCATGTACAACAGCCAGAACAACATTCTCCATCCTCAGCCAACACACCCTGCTCTTCCCACGTCCAGTATTCTCATGAACCAGGGACTCGACCAACAAACACACCAGAGAAACCGATCCACAAACTACCAATCTCCTTATCTTAACCAATTCGCCAACAACCAGACTGCTATCCCTCAGGCTCAACCTCAATTCCAGGGACAATTCCAATCACAACAGCAGCAGCAACTGTCCCAGACCCAGTTCCAACAGCAATTCCAACAGCAGCAGCAACAGGCACAACAGCAATCAGCTAATCCAAATGCTTCAGCTTCTTCTCAATTCATGCCAAACTTGTTTGGTAATCCCTTGATCAATGAATCTGCTATGTTGGCAGGAAAATCCTATATTGATTCCAATTTTAAAAACTATTTACAGATTAACTCTCAAACCTCTGACGATTTAAAATATTATTTCAAAGTTTCCAACGATTATGTTTTAAGAAAGATTTTTTTGATCTTGTTTCCATATAAAAATAAATCGTGGTTGAGACAAATGAACCAATCAATTGATTCAAAAGGCAATAAATTTGACAATTTTTCTTCTCCAATTTTTGATATCAATGCGCCCGATTTATATCTTCCAATAATGGGTTACATAACCTATATTTTTCTATTGGCAGTTATCAGTGGATTGTCTGGTAATTTCCATCCGGAACTATTCGGTTATTCGTCCACTAAAATACTTATTATTCAAATCATAGACTTCTTGATTTTGAAATTGTTTTTATATTTATTGAATAACGAGTCTAAAAATTTGGATTTGGTTTGTTATTCAAATTATAAATTTATTCCATTAATATTAATATTGTTGCTAAAACAGTTTCTCTCAGTCAGTTCATTGTCAAATGCGAATCTAAATTCATCAATTTTTTCATTGACTAATATTTTTTACTATTTGACTATACTATTATTGAATTTTTCATTCGAATTTTTTTTAATGAGATCTTTAAAATACATTTTTCTCGGTAATGGTTTGGTGAACAACAGTGCTCAAACAATTCAACAAAAGCAAAGACAACGAAGAATTTATTTTCTCTTTTGTTATAGTTTTATAGTTCAGATGATCATAATGTTCTTCTTAGCATAATTTATAATTATATTTAAACAAACCAGAAATCACAGCCGATGATGTATCAATAAACTATCGTTTTCATTTCTATTTATCTTCAAAATGTCAAAGCATGAAACCTAACAATTACCCTCTTTCAGTTATGCTAGCATTCTGCACACATTAACACAATCGGGTAACTCTCACAGACTGAAATCAGACCGAAATCAGACCGAAATCAAACAGAAATAATTGACAAGTTTTTCTATTGCTGATAAAATTTGATAATAAAGCCAATGGTAAACTCGAAATAGTTGTCTTATTAATTTGGCGCTTATCAAACACAAGTTGGGTAACAATTTCTTGCCTATATGGGTAGCTGCTAGGTTTTGAGGTTCTAAGGTTGTGGTGATATATTAGGGTCTCACTTTCGTGCACTTTCCAAAAAGCACTATTTTAAAGTGTGGGTGATGAGTACACCTCTTTGCTATGTAAATGATTCATCAGAGTTTTCACAAAACTGTACATCAAACCACTTTTTAAAACATTGCTCCAGCTCCTTTCAAATTGGGCAGTAATTGTGGTTTGTATCATTTGCTTTTTGTTTCTTTCTGGAGTTTAGTGTCCGTGTTGCCCTCTCTTTCTTTAGTATGGTGTTTCCACTGATATTCCACAGAGGGTAACTGTCCTTTTTGTGCTGGTGATTTTTTGATGAGATTCCAAATTCGTTAAGAAAACGATCTTTTACAGCACAAAAATCAAAAATACAAAAATATATCTCGCTACAAACAAGTATATAAATACAAAATTATCATGTCATTTTTTTATTTTTATTTTTCATTTATTTCTACCTAGCCTGGGCTAGTTTTTTGCTATTCTGTATTTTATTTTATTTTATTTTATTTTATTTTATTTTGCTTGAATAATGTTGGTAAAGAAGCCTTCATTTACAAATGTTTCAATTGAGTTAGATGACCCGATTTTTAGATATTCAAATAATGTTCTACCCGAAGGGAGGATCTATACAAATCTTGAACCCATCAGTGGCCAGGTTAATTTAAAACTAAAAACAAGAATGACTATCAAATCAATGTCGATCAAGTTAGTAGGTATGTCAAAAATTTTGAGGAGAAAAAGAAAAGATCACTATCAACCAAAAGCCCTTTCTGTAAAGTTTTTGGAAATTAATAAACAATTATCTAGGATACAGAAAAAAATAAAGTCTGGGGATCACATTTATAAATTTAAGTTTGATCCGATTTCTTATAATTACGATCCTCATGATCCCCAACAATCTCCCAATGAAGATGCCCATGAAAACGAATCTGGTGATGAATTGAAAATAAATGTTCATGGCCAGAATTGTTATGATTTTTTTCACTCTAGAATTAATTCCTTTGAGTATAAAATTTATAGATATGATGAATTGTTGGATACAGATATTGTTAAAGTTTATAACAGTTTACCTTTGACAACTGCAAAAACTCATTTATCAAATTCCTTTGGAGATGCTACACTTGAAGTATATTATTACTTGCAACTCACTATCATCAGATCTTTTTACCATTCTAATATTAGTACTTCTAAAACATTCTCATATCTTCCTATCAATAAAAATCCACTCACTCGTTTGGGTTTGAGAAGATATAGGTCAATTTTTTTTGACGACGACTTAATTGATATGAATATTCCAGATTCCCCTAGCAGGTTTCGCAAAGAAGATCCTCCTATTTCACAGCATCGTACTGTTAATAATATATACTCCCTTCCCCCTATTGTTCCCCGAACCATTAGTCCAATTACTCTCGATAACCCTGTTGATATAATTAATGAAGTTGATCCACTCAATTCCACTGATTTAGTTAATAACCCGATTGTTGGAGATTTATCTAATACTCTTTCAGTGAAAATCAAAAATAGCAGTGAAAAATATTTTAGAACAAACTTTTATTTGAGGTTCAATCATGATCCTATTATGATCGTGGGCGAAACTCTACCTTTTGCTTTATATTTCACCTTCCGAGATCCACCAGACTATTATATTGATCAAGGTGTGCATAAACTATTAATTGATGATCTCACACTAGATTTAATTGCCTGCACTTACTTGAAGGCCGATGATGACACCACTAGCTCCTTCAGAGAACTAATACATCTAATCCAACCTGAAGATAACCAAAATAGAGAGCCAATCCTAATGAATATGGAAGATGCCATTAGAAATCCTGTTGATAATCTTTTTCGTTTTTTGGTTCCCATTGAAACCTACAGAGAGTATGTTTTGCCCAAAGAAATCCCTCCCACCTTTTGCTTGAGAAATCTCTGCAGGAAGTACGAGATCAAACTCACTGCAAGAATTTGCCATTACGTGGAAAACGACAATGATCCAAATGAATTTGCAAACATTATATGTGCCTCAACAGTCCATCTACTCAACGACCATTCTTCCTATGTTTCTGCTTCTGTTAGCCACGACGTCAAGCGTATGATGTTGGATCCTGAGGCCTATATCGAGAACCACGGGAGCCAGAGATAGCTTGTAGCGTTTTATAATGATACACCTTTTCCCACAAAAATATGCTTACCCTCCTCTGCTTTTGTTAGCGATTCCAACGCAAACCAAGGTGAGGGTAACCGCGTTCTTAGAAGTTAAAGAAAACAATTCAGCTCAAAAAGGCGACAACAGAAAAGTTCTTTATGATGCTGTGTATTTTGCTTGAGATCGCTCAATTTCTTTTTCAAATAATCTGTTGAATATACAGATTTCGAGTTAGTTTTGTTAGCATATTTGATTTACTTGTGCTATGTTGGTGCTTCAGATTGTTTGTATGAAATAATAGGTCATGGATCATTTATTGAGCAACTGCTAATGAAAAGTAATATCTTAAATTGAATGAGAAAATGCATGAGAAAATGAAGTTTAAATTTTGCACGAAAATGCCACAAATACAATTTTGGTTTGGGGAGTTGTGTTGTTATTAATTTTGATCTTAGAAAAATATACAGAAACAATTTTCAATTGTTTATCAATGTCTATGTCGATGTACTAATTTTTTTAATATTCTTGATTGGATAATTAAAATCATTTTTTTTTTAAAAAAATGTTTTCTGATTATTCTGTTTTAATTGAACTTAATGATTCCATAGGATCATATTCAAATGATGAATTAACCCTGGTGAAGTGTTATTCTAACCTTGAGGGCATTTCTGGTCAAGTCAAATTAAATATAAAGAAAAAAATTATCATTAACTCAATTATCATTAAACTAGTTGGTATTTCAAAAGTTTCAATAAAAAAATTAGGAAACGATCTAAATTTTCATCAAAATGATTTCAAATTCTTGGATGTTAGAAAAAAAATATATATTAAAACAAAATCTTCATTTAAACCTGGAGAATATAATTACGATTTTCAGTTTGATTCAATTCCTTATGATCTTTCACATAATACAAACAATAACAAAAATTCCTTTGAGGTCTTTAATTCTGATTTTAATCCTTTTTATTTCACTAATAACCATATAGAAAACATAATCCCAATTAAAAAAAGAACTGTTTTACCTCCATCAACTTACAAAACAACTATTTTAAATTCTTTTACCAATGGTTCATTCAAGATTTATTACTATCTTGAATGCATTGTCAATAGACCTATTTATACATTAAATCTCAAATTTAAAAGAAATATTTGGTTTCTTCCCATGAGTTCAAGTTTAAGTCCACTCAAAAATCTTCAATTGAAGAAATTTGAATATAATAACATTAACTCAAACAGTAATTTAAACATAACAATACCTAAAACTGTATCACAAAATGTTTCTTTAAATAATGTTTGTTATCTAAATAATAATTTCTCATTTGATTTTGCTATCAAATTCAAAAAAGATCCTATTTTAACAATAAATGAAAGACTTCCCTTTGAACTATATTTAATCTTTAAAGACCCCCCAAATCATTACACTTCTTTTGGCTTGCAAAAAATATTTTTAAAAAGTTTTGAAATCAAATTAATAGTTTATACCTTTTTGAAAGGAAATGATTTTAGCAGATCATTCAGGGAAAATTTAAAACTAATTTCTTTTACTAATAACAATCATATAAAGTTAAATATTAACAAATGCACAGAGTACAAAGAAACAAATTCGTATCATTTGAAGGTTCCTAAACATCTCTATAAAAATTTTATATTACCAAGATCAATCATTCCAACATTTTCTCTAAACAATATATCTCGAAAATATGAACTCGTAGTTTCGTCCACTTACTTCGTTGGTATTGGTTCACACTCTTCTTCTAAATTAACTCAGCATATTTACATTATTAACAATGCAAATTCCTATAGAAACCTCGCCATTGAAAGCTATTCAAATAACAATCATTGTGTAGACTACAATCCTCCTATTCAAAGAAATATCTTGAGTAATTCCAATAGAAGCCCATTTACCATAAATCCAGTTAATGGTCTTGCGATTACTCCCCCACCAACTTACGAAGAAGCTATTTCTAATATTTAGAAAAGACACTTCTATAATACAAACAAATATCAGTGATAAATCACTGATAAAAAACCTAAAATGAGATTCATAAAATAAACTAAAAAATTATAAACACAAAAAATTATAAATACAAAAAATTGAAAAAAAACACCATCAAAGCTTTCAAAAGCTATGAAACACAGATAATTCTTGCTGAAATAAAAAAAATGAAAAATTAAACAAACAAATTTACGAACACTCTTCATATAAAAGATAATAAACTACAAATCATGATAAAAAAAGAATTCAAGCAAAAAATAAATGATTTTTATTATGCATGAATTAAACTGGAAATTCGATTGACATTGTTATTTGGATCGTTCATATTGGGATCCATGTTGGGATCCATATTTGGGTCCATATTAGGATCATTCAAATTCATCCCAGAATCTATAACCTGGTCCATATCTGCATCCAAAGAATCTCCAGTTTTCGACCTTTTATTTAAAGTATTGATAGGACCTAACTTTCGTTTTTGACCTGTTGATTCAGATATTGAAGTGGATGAATCTCTTAAACTATCATGATGAATATTAGTCAATCCTAATTTATTCTTTTTTTTATACTTTTTTTGTATGCTCTTTTTATTCAAAACATTGAAACTATCAGTAGTATTAGTGCCAAATCTGCCATAAGAATCTAAATCGTGAAAAACACTGAATCTATCTGATTTTAAGATAATATCATTAGACTCTGAGATAAAAGAATTTAAAAACTTTTTGAAATAATAATTGGATTGAGGGAAATGTCTTTTGCTATTATTTGATAAAAACGAATTCACCTTATTATTAAATAACTTGGATATGATTAATAACTCATCAATATTTTCTTTGAAATCATCTTCTTCAACTTCAACGAACTCATCTTCAAGATTATCAAGTTGATTAGACTTGTCAACTTCTTGTAATTGAGAATCAATCTCCATGTTATTCAACCCTCTTGAAACCTTATCTTTCTTTCGTTTATCTCTTATCTTGTTTATATCTACAGAATTCTTTTTCATTTCCTCTTGCATTACATTATAGCTGCTCATTTCTTCTTTGACTAAATCAACAATTTCTTCATCACTTAAATGTCTGTTGATCACAAATTCTTCGTTGGGAAACAAAATATCTTCAATTTCTAAGGGCTCAATAATCAAATGATTAGCAGTTTCTCTATTTAAGTTAATCAATCTATTGTTAAGTAGATTTGGAAGAATACTTGCAACACTTGCAAAATCTGCATTGTTTCTTTTAGGCTTAACTAATCTAATAATACCATTATTTTCAAAAATTTTTAGTAATTTCAAAAGTTGGATTTCTTGTTGATAATCAGAGTAAACAATCGGATTGATCAAACTAGAATTGATATCACCTGTCAAGTTAATTCTATTTAATTGTAGGATATCACTGTTTCTAAAACAATTAGAAACAATATTGGACCTTAGAAGTTCATTTCCATGAGCTAAATTATTTGCAGCAGTTGAGCTTAACAAATTATTTAAATGCTCAGAAAATGAACTATTAACGGGAGTATTTAATCTTTTTTCTGATTCTTTAGCTTTATTGTTATTTTTTTCAAATTTTTCATTTTGAAACTTGAATTTCTTCCAAGCATCAATAACAAAATAAATTAAATCAATTTCAGTAATGCTATTCATAATTTTTGTAACGGCTTCAGGATTAAAATTACCAATAATAACCTGCTCAAAATTATCAGGAATTGAAAGTTTCATATTTGAAATTGAAGAGTTGTCATTACTATATTCATCGTAACAAATAAACTGCGCTAAATAAAACTGAAATAAATTCAATTTAAAAGAATTCTTGAAAATTCTTGAAATTCCTAAATTTAAAGGTTGGATATCCAATTTATTTAGTTTCTTAACATTTGAGCTTAGTAAAATAGTGCTGTTTTTCGATCGATAAGGAATGCTTGGGGGGTTTAAATAAGAGCGTCTTCCAGTAACATGAGGAGAGGACATTGCATGATTTGACAAGGAACTTTGACCCATAATGCTATTATTATTATTGTTATTGTTACCATTTCCAGAGAGACCTTGAGAAAGAGAAATATTAATATTGTTCATGGCTTGACTTTGATTATCATAAGTATTATACTCATTCAAGCCTGGAGAACCAAAAGAGTTTAAATTGTCATTAAACATATCAGCGGGATAGGTTAGATTTGATATAAAATTAGGGCTGAAATAGTAGATGTCGATATTTTTCAAGTTATCTCTTGGTATAATGTGGGGATATAAACAATTAACCAAAAGAGCTATTTTTCTATCTGGGGTATTTTCGTGGATTGTATGATCCCAATTTGAAATAAACTCGTGGAAAATTTCGTTTGTGATATTAATTGAAAAATTTTGAAAATAATTATTGAAATTAGACAATTTCAACTCATCTTTATAAGCTTCCTTACCAATGATCAAAGGATCTAATAGGTTGGAACCAGTGGCATTAACACATAAACCGACAATTAGTTTGATGGTGTTTACTTTTTTATCATCGAAGTTTTTCAAGCCAGGTAAATCAGATGTCACCGCATATTCATCAAAATGATAAACATCGTTAAAATTGTAATTTTTTAAAATGTTTTTAATTCTAATTTTTTCTGCATTGAGATATTTGGTATTAAAAATTGGTTCTTGGTCTTTGAAAAAGTCCAAGATTAGATTTTTTTTCAAAGAATTTTTCTTTTTAAAATGATGTAACCAACCATTTGATTTTTTTGCTTTTGTCACATCAAAATTTGGGTCGAATAATAAGGCATAAGTTTCATATTTTTTAAGCAATAATCTTTCCGAGATTTGGTCAATATTATTTTCATATAGACTCTGTTCGTAAAATAATTCCAAAGCCCTGTTGATTTCAGGGTTTTTCAAATTCGGTTTTGTTTTGTAAATATTTCTATAATTAAAACTCAAATTTTTAAAGTCTTTTCTTAATTTTGCTTCTTCTTTTACCCATCTATTAAAAGTTGATTTAGTTATGGAAAATTTTTTGAAATTTCTAAAATGGTTAACTGTGGTCTGTTGACATTTCCTTTCACTAGCATTGTGCCAATCTAGAACCTCAATTTTTTGTTGTAGAGTGGCTCTTGGCAACTTGTTATCCTCAGTTATTGTTAGTTCGTCTTGAGCCGGAAGCAACGAGTTTTCAGGGTTATTGTTATCAATGCTGATGAGATTATTATTCTTTGAAGAAACTTTTGCAGAATTATTATTTCCATTCGCAACATTGATCAACCGGCTCAGCGTTTGATTCTGGTTCTGAAGATTGTTGGTAATATTGCTACCGTTGCTGTTGTTAGTGCGGTTGTTATTGCTGTTATTATTATTATTATTATTATTATTATTATTATTATTATTATTATTATTATTAT
>JAKTTS010000254.1:0-21870 GCA_030560485.1 Ascoidea tarda (nom. inval.) | reverse complement strand
AATACTAATAATACTAATAATACTAATAATACTAATAATACTAATAATACTAATACTAATAATATTAATACTAATACTAATACTAATACTAATACTAATAACAACAACAATAACAATAGCAATATTAACCCCAACTTAAATACCGCTAGCAGCAGCATCAGCAAGGAAACTGCCACTAATCATTCTACTAATATGATCGAACCTTACCTTCTAATGTCCAATAATTACCAAAATCAACTGCTCAACCAAATAGCTCATATCAATCATACAAACAGCATAAACAAGCCTTTAAATCTAGTCGATATCAATAACCCTTTGAACAATCAATTGAATAATGAGTTTGATTTGGATAATTTTTCAATGTATATAAATCAAAATGATTTGCTCTCTGACACAAATAACATTCACAATATTCAAAATATAAATAATCAAAATATTAATAATCAAAATATTCAAAATATTCAAAATATTCAAAATATTCAAAATATTCAAAAGAAAAAATCAGATCCAAAATCTTCAAGTTCAAAATATCCTTCTTCAAAAAATACTAATGATACTAATGATACTAATGTCGATGATGACAACTCCAGTTCTAGTGATTTTGAAGTTTTAACTGTCATTAGACCCCCAATCACAGAAAGAACACGAAAATCGGCTCCAAACTTGGTTTATCAACATTTGCCCTTTTCTTATCAAGAACCTTCGGACACACATAATAAATTTACATCTTCTAACTCGTCCAAAAAAAGATCCCATTCTTCCACGTTTCAAAATTCTTCAACAAAAAATAAAAAAATATCTCTTCAATCATTACCTCAATCTCGTTCAAACTCCCCTCTCACAATTACTAATACAAATAACAAGCCCATTAAAACAAATTCTCAAGTCTTTAATTCATTGTTTAATCAAGCTGATAAATTGGTCTCTGATGATAAGTTTTTCGATGAAACTTTGTCAACTTTACCCGAAAGTTTGAAAGCTTTAGGTAAAAATGCAGATGATTTTTTAAGAGTTTTAATTAATATAAATTTTAAAAAATATTGCCAAAATCCAACAAAATCTTTAAATGATCCCATTCGATTAATAGAAAGGTTTGCATCCATTTTACTATGCTTTGATAAATCTACTTGGGGAAATTCCCCTGACTATCGTTTTATTTCTCTCAACAGAATCAGGTATTTACTAGCAAACGATAATCTGATATGGAAAAAAAAATATTTGAAAAAATTAAAACTATTTAGCAGAATCTCAAACTGGCTAAGATACGATTTGAAAAATAAAAACTTTGAAAATATCTCAACTACGCTAGGGTTTTTAAATCATATTCAATTTAATTCTTTATACCTAGATAATTACAAAATCACTCCTGTTTTAAATAAATTATCTGCTCTACCTTTAAATTCAATCAATAATATTTCCTATGCTGTCACTTGCAAAAATCTCTCTAATGAAATTATGAAAAATGCTAGGAAATTAGATGTTTTTAACTCTGATAACAACAATAACAACAATAACAACAATATTACGAGAAAAGTGCAGTCTGCTTTTCCTACTTCTGCTTCCGCCTCTGCTTCTGCTTCTGCTTCTGCTTCAAGTAAATTAGCTTCTTCAGTATTTAATAACAATAGACTCGTTTCTCCATCTATTTCTTCCACTTTGAAAAGCCGCAACAGTGATTCAACTAAGAAACCTACGTCTTTTCCAAAGTCTTTATCAGCAGCATCTTCCTCCTCATCTTCGGTGTCCCTCACCAGTGGTTCTGTTCGTTTGAAGCCCTGGACCATCTCGTCCTATTTGGCTGAAAGCAAGAAAACAGAGCCGGTGTCACCTGACGCGCCCTCACAAAACACAGACCCGAAAGCCATTCAGGAAGTCGCTCTACCACCAAAGGTCGACAAGTATGGAAACAAGAGCATTTTGAGAAGAGAGTCAGATTCCTCGCTTGTTAAAAGGAAGAGAAGAAAAATCGCAGAAGGTGTAAAGTGGAAGGACAATGATTTGATAACTGTAAGGGAGTATGAAATGGATCCCAATGAAAAGGTGTTTCATCCCAAGGATTACAGTTCTCAAAAGGCGTACTTGGAAAACCAAGAAGCATTTGCTTTGAAATCAAAGTACAAGTTTGAAGACGAAGACGAGGACGATCAAAAATCAAAGGGCGACCTTTCGGTTTATAAAAATAGAATAGATGAACATAAAAAACCTCTTTCAAACGCAAATAACAAATTTAGTTTTAAACCATTTTCTTTTCTACATAATGTTCCTGAAGTTAAATGCATTAAAGAAATACAATTAAGAAAAACTTGGATTCAGCCAATACGAACTGATAACGATGAAAAATTTCGGGCTAAGACCATGAATTTTGATAAAAAATTTTTCGAGAATAAAATATCTCCTTTTGAGCCAATTGAAGCTAACCAATCTGAAAATAAATATCAGATGCCTAAAAAAATGGTCCCTTTTGGTAAGGTTGACAAGATTGCTTCATTTCGCTCTACTGTTGGATTATCACTTTATTAATTTGCTTTTTTGAATTCATTTATAAATATTGTCTTGTATTTGTATAGTGTTTTTTTTTGTTGTTTTTTTTTACCTTTTATTAAATATTAAATACTAAATTTGGGAAATTTTGGATAATTTTTTTTCTCTTTCTGTTTTTGTTTAATAAAAATGTGCTATTTTTATTTGCTTTTATAGTTTCAAATGTTCACTATCTTTATTTAGTTAATTTTTTATTATTGTTTTTTGAGTACGATGCATCTCCGTTTGCACTTTTCACATGAGCAATTATTTTGTTGTTTGATAGTCATTAATCACAAACTGCTGATTGAAAAAATACTCTTAAAACATTAAGATTTTTTTGTTTTTTATTCATTAAAATGAATCCAATTCATTTTAAACCCCCATGTTTGAAAAATCTCAATTTCTTCAAAAGCTTTAACCTCAATCGAAAATATTTGTCATCAAATTGTTTTAATGCCACCAAAGAAATTAATAGTGATGAGTATTTGAAGTTTCCTGATAATAATAAAAAACATACGAAAATTAAGCCAACTAATGAACACTCAAATGTGCTAACCCATATTCACTTCAAAAATATAATGGATTATGAAAAGGGTTTAGAGATCCAAGAAAATTTTGTGAGATTGAACCTTGATTTTAAAAAAATTGAATCAAAAATTTTTAAAAGTCTAAGATTATTGAATGAAAAACAACCAAGCATTGAAAATCATAATCAAGATAAAAGCCCAAGTATCAAGGAAGACGAACTGAACATGTCAGATTACGAACAAAATTTAGTCAAAAAAATTTTAGCTGATAAACCAAAACCATTGGTCTTGACTTTTGAATTCAATCCGATTTATACAGGTGGTAAAAGAGAGAAAAAACAAACAATTGATACTGGAATTTACAATTATAATGGTGCGCATTATTTACAAGTCGAAAGAGGTGGACAAGTAACATTTCATGGGCCTGGCCAATTGGTAGCTTATCCAATTTTGGATTTACGATCTTTTACCAACTTGTCTCCAAAATGTTATGTTTCAATTTTGGAAAATTCAATAATATCTTTGTTAAAAAAAAATTTTGGAATAACTGCAATAACTAATAGTCACACAGGAGTTTGGTTGGACGAGCATCATAAGATTGCATCAATCGGAGTTCAAATTAGAAGAGCGATAACAAGTCATGGAATTGCTTTGAATATCGACACAGACACTGATTATTTTAATTCGGGAAACTTTGTTATTTGTGGTTTGCCTTCGGATTGTAAAACAGTTACAATTAAAGAACTGATTAAAGACAAAAATACGGTTGATGCAGATGATTTATCAATCGAAAATGTCGCTATCCAGTTTGTAAAAGAATTTAGTACGTGTTTAGGAATAGAAAATACGGAGTTTTATAGCTTTGAGTAATCAATCTTCCATAGTTAATCAGTGCTAGCTCAGATTGTTTAAAAAAAAATTTATTAATTCTTATAATTATACTTGAACATCTAAATCACTAGGACCAAAACCTAAAGGTAACAATTCAAACAAATAGACTTTTGTAAATTTTGAACCATCGTCATTAAATAAATAAATAGGAATATCCTCACCATTAGAAAATTCATAGATAAATTGACGACATATACCACAAGGAGAGGAAATGTCACTCGAAATAGTCGAAACTCCAATTGCCTTGAATTTTCTATAGCCATTCATAACAGCTTGAATAATTGCTGATCTTTCAGCACAAATACAAGCACCATAGCTGGCATTCTCAACGTTTGCCCCAACAAACCACACTGTGTTCCCTTTGCCAGTATCATTGTTTGTGTCAGCCAAAATGCAACATCCAACTTTGAATTTAGAATAAGGTGAATATGATAAGTCTTTTGCTTGAATCGTTCTTTTTTTCAATTCGAGAAACAATTGATCAGATAATTCTTTGTGCTCAGGCATCTTGAGAGCAAAATCTATCTCTGATGATAACAAAAGCAGAGAAAAGAAAAAAAAAATCGAGTAAAGGTGATGTTGTTTTATGAACTAATAATAAGCGGTAGAGTTTAGTGGTTTGAACTCGTTGCAAAGCAACACATCCAGCGAAATCTACTTGTAAGTATTTACTACTATTTATTAAAACTGATTACAATTTATAGCTATTTTCGTCTATTCTTTATTTTTTGAAGATGTCTTAATTGCCTTAAATCTGGTGGTTTTTCAATCTGTAGCTCTTTGCGCAATTCATTAATGTCTTGTTCCAAAATCTTTTCCCAATACACATTAAGCAAGCTCTTGCAATTAACTCCATTTGAAAAGGCCCAAGGATAATAAATTTGATATATTCTTTTTTTTTGAGTCGCATTCAATCTAAATGGAGCAAACAATGTTCCAAAGCCTGCAAAAGGCAACCCCAAATTTGCAAATTCAAATGCTTTGACCGATATTTCACCTTCAATTGTAATTGGTAAACCTGCTATAGCATGATGAAAATCGTGGCATTCTCTATATCTTTGAAACACATATGCTAATTCGTTTTCATCGATGTATTTCACTGGAGCTCTTGTATCTGGTGAAACCTTTTCTCTTTCGAGCCATTTATAATAGGTATTTCCTAACGTGTTTGAGGGGAGGTTCTTTAAATAGTTTAAATTTAAAGAGCTGGAAGTGATTCTGGGTCGCTCTCTCAAAATCTGTCTTCCTGTCTTATCACTTAGCATTTCATCCCTTAGTTTCTCCAAAACAGGTTTAAATGCAGTTGATTCTCCTAACCCAATGATATAGTTATTATTTTCTGGATGGAAGTACGCTCCAACTGAACAGGATATAACCATTAATGCTCTATCAATTGTTCTTAATGGCACATGGCCATGATATAATGGTTTCAACAGCATCTTTGTGAATCAATATGAAAATGTTTCTGGTTTTGGTCGTCAATTGCGTTGATATTGGTTTGGTACCTTTAGAATGAGTTATAATTGGTGGAATTTACAATCCATTTAACTTACATAGGGTTACTACAGAACGGCGAATAATCGCATACAAATACAAAAAATTCAAAAACAACAGATATATTCATTTATGATTAGAATCCTCAAAAGACTCGTGCTTTTTGTTTTGAGGAAAATATCTGTTCAAAGAAGACATCACTGCATAATCATAAGCAGGATCTTTTTGATCCATATTTCCATAAACAGACATTGAAGAGTAAAAGCCATCATAGGGTTTGTTGTTCGTATAACCAGGATAGTCATTAAGAAGACCACTATTCATTGAATTGTATGGCAAGAGCTGTTCTGGTTGTCCATAGAATGCATTTTGGCTAAAATTTGATGAATTGTACCCATATGGTGCTGGATTTCTATTGAATACAGGATTCCAACCGATCAGCGTTCCAATGTTTTGAGAGTAGTCGCCATAATTGATATTATTCTGAGTTCCCTTCACAGATGAATCACCATTTGTATTAAAATTATATTTTTGGGAATAGTTGGAATTAAGAGCAGTTGTACTCTTTTGAACGTTTGAAAACATAGAGGCTTCAATTTCTTCTAACGACAAAGGAGCTTTTCTATGTGTTACCAATGGAGCTTCACCAGAAACGATTGTTGCCATAGGTGGATTTTGGCTTTTAGAAACCGGTAAAATTACATTTGGTTGAGCCAACTTATCCACTCCCAAAGAGGTCTCGGAAGAAGGTAAACTTGACTGTGCATTAGCTTGAACAGTCAAGGCTGACCATATATTTTTATTTTTTGCAGGCGAAGAAGGCAATTCTTGTGAAATAACATCAACTCTATGGATATTAGATTTTTGAGTTGTTGATAAATCTGCCTTGCTAACATCATCTCTAACCAACAGATCGACCATTGTTTGAAAAGACTTTTCTTGCTCTTTATTGCTTTCGGAATAAATAAGCGATTCATTAGTTTTTTGAAACGATTGAATCACAGGAATTCGGTCGTTAAGAATTCCATCTACCAATTTTGATATTTTTTCCTTTTCGTTTTGGGTTGATTTATTTTCTAAATTAGGTTCTTCAGTTGTTCTGTTGATATTATTGTTTTCATTATTATTGATACCAGAAACTGTAAAATTATTATTATTATTATTATCATTATCATTATTATTATTATTATTATTATTATTATCATTATCATTATCATTATCATTATCATTATCATTATCATTATCATTATCATTATTAATTTTACTGTTATCAGTGCTACTATATTTATTAATTTTATTATCACTGTTTTTATCAATACCATTACTACAGCTAGATTTCTGTTTTAAGCCATCTTCTTCGGATTTAACATTATATTTGTTTTTTCTTGAATCAAATAAACTATGGTTTGTCAGATCCTGCTTCATGCAGCTTTTAGGTTTAACCGTTAGATTAAGTCCTTTTAAAACATCTTTATTCTCATACGCGTTAATTCTTTTGAAATCAAATTTGTTCAATGATGTATTCCAAGAAACCCAAGAACATGAATATAATATTCGTTTTCCAAGCCAACCAACTGCAAAAACTCTTGAGAGATTATCATTTTTCAAAAGCAGTAAATCGTTATTAAAGAATTGGCTCTCCAACTCAAATTGCTTGACAAAGCTATCTGATTTTTTTCTAATCTCTGAATTTTCACTTTCATTTTTATTTTTATTTTCATTTTCATTATTAGATATTTCAGATGTGTCATCATGTTTTGAAATATCATTCTTCTTTCTACAATTAATTTCACTCAAAAAAGCCTCGTCTTTCTCTGGGAGAACCCCTAGAAGTCTGATCGATTTTAATTTAGAATAGTTTATGAAATCATCTTTGACATCTTTTAAATAATTTCCAACAGGCATAAAATCTTTAGTTTCAATATCCTCTTTAAAATAATAAATTCTTAATTGTCTATGATTAAAATAATCTATTAAAGATTTATTGGCTTTCAATTGATTATTTTCTAACCATGATGGTAAACTATTAAAATTTTCATAAATAATATTCAAAATCTCTGCAAATTTTTGAACAAAATCTTTATTTCGATGAACCAAATATAATAAAATCTTAAATTCTTTTATCCAATTTAATAATATTCTTAAGAATGGCAAAAATAAAAAAAAACTTTCCTCGAAAAACTTTTTGTTATCTCTATCTAAAAACAGAGACAGCTTGTTATTATTAGATTGAGAATAACTCTTAATGCTATTTTTATACTTGCTTTTCAGGAATTTTCTACTATATATTTTCAATATGTAATTAAAAATTTCCAAAGAAAACTTAAAAGTAAACAAAATGTAATTTTTTAAATGAACAGAAATATCATTAATAGTAACTTTGTTTGGCTTTAATTTCAACTCTTTGGTTTCTTTAGAAAATAAAATAAAATAACCCCCAATTAAAACAATAAGTATTTTGTTAACAAGCTCAATGTTTTTTTGATTTATAGCAATGAATTGGTTTTGAAGAATACCAAAAAAGGATTCCTGTATATCATCGATGGAAAATCCATTAAAAGAAAGTGATTTAGGATCTAACGGATGCTCCTCCAGGCTGGAGAAATTTTTGGTAACATTAAAGTAACAGCCAAATAATATTATAAAATCAGCTTTCAAATATTTTTCAAAAAATTTATTTTTATTGATTCTATCAAATTTCTTATTTTTATAACTATAACTAGTGTTGTTGTGATAAGAGGAATTTTGGTAATTATAAAACTCTTTAATGTATTCTTCTCTTTCTAAAATTGTTTGTTTGAATAATCTATCAAAATATGATACTTTATCACTTGAAAAGATTTCTAATAAAAATCTTTCCACATTGATAATACCAAGAGGGTTGGATAATCTCGAGCAGGAGCCACGGATAAGTTGGTATAATGTTTCAAATTTATCACCATTGTTACCCAAATTTATAAAATCGATTAGATGATTATCATTTGGAAAATCAAACAAAATTGTTTTAACATTTTCATTGGAAAAAAGAGAAAAACTATTGGTGATCATACCAATACGAACATAAGGCTCCGAAAAACATGGTAAAATCATCAAAGCATACTTGTAAAATGCCAAAGATTTTTCAAACAACTGTAGATTAGAAACTTTTTGCAAAAAAAGTTTATATGAATTTGAAGTAGCTCTTAAGACGTGAAGGTTAATAAGGGAGTGATATCTTGTTATATCGCCTTTATATAATAGACAAAAATAAACAAAATACAACAAAGTTGAGATATTTAGGTCGGCACTAATAGGTTTTGTATCTGAAAGATTGTAATCTAATTTATTGAATTTGTAAAATTCTGAAGGTAGTATCAAAGATAAATTGTAATTGAGGAGTATGTGCTTAATTAAATCAAAATAAAAATCATTAAAAATTTTATAAAACTTTGAAAATTTTTCAAAAACTTTTCGAATTTCAATAGGTTTGTTGAAAATAAGATCTTTATTTTCCAAGTTACTTTTTGTCTTTTTCTTCAAAGTCTTATTAGTTTTATTTGTTTTGAGTAGAGACTCATCATAAATCGACACAGTTTGAAATTGAAAATATTTTAGTAAAGGGTAATGAAAATTTAACCAAAGATACTCAAGTAGTTGATTGGAATCATAATGATCAGCTTCGGTGGTACAATTTGAAGTACTATGTAAGTCAGTTGGATTATCCCTTGATTGTTCACTTGATTTTTTCAGGTTTGGAACAGATTCATTTTGTTTGTGTGTATCGTTAGAACAATCCAAGTCAATGTTTTGTTTTGACTCATTCAAGATTATTTGCTCTTTCAAACGCTTTAAAATAATGTTTCTGAATTTAGAATGAGTAAAATTAATTATCCCTAATAAAATAGATTCATCAATATATCTCAATGTTAGTTGTTCATCTAATTTATCCTTAGCCGAGGAAATTGATAATACCAAAGGATCAGGCATGATAATATTTATTTTTGCAAGACTTGAACAAAGAAAAAGGCAAATAATGAAAATAATTGAAGAAAGTGAAGTTAGTCACTTAAAGAATTGAAAATTGGTGGATTCGATTAGGAACTGTTCAAATATGTATCTTTTTATTCTATTTCAACTTGCCTCCAGGTTTTATGTGGGTTTATTAAAATTTCTTTTGATCAAAAGCTATGATTAATTATAGAGAAAATACCTGCAAATTGAGAATTGAAAAACAAAAAGGTTCTACTCCAGTAAATATAACACCTTGGTTATTAGCGATTAAGATTAGGAATCTCTGGTTCAAATCAATGTTTTAATCGATCACTACAACATATTACCAACGATGTAGAAGCAAAATAAAATATTTGATAGCAGCACCAATGATACCAATAACCGATTAAATAGTTGTCTCGCAAACCATGGCACACAGCACAATTAAGTTATTGATCAGAAAAAAGGAAAAAATTTTATGTGTGTCACGTGAAAAAGTCTGGGGTGGTGTTTCTCAGTGCTTGAAAAGTGCATCCACTGGGAATGAGCGATGCTAAAGAACTATGCCAAAGGGTTTTCCAAAGAGTTTTCCTTTAGGACACAGTTTTTGCAGAACTTCATTCGATATGGTGGCAGAGTTTTTGGATACGATGGCAGTGCTAGTTCTAGCGTCATCAGGGCGTTTTGGCGAATATGGCTCGAAAATAAAATATATGTGTGTCTGGTATTACTAGGGAAAGAGCATTGTGCACAGAATCTCCAGAAAGATGCACAGAAAACCAGATTACATCAAATGTAATGGAATAACAAGAGACACCCACACCATTAGCAGATTTTTATCGGAGGTGCAATTTCCGGTATTTTCCCTCTTTCAAATTTGTCTAGAGTATATTGCCTAATTGTTTCTTCATCCAAACCATCTAAAGGAACTCGTTGAATCTCATCGCTGGCCTGTCTGAATGTTATACTGCCGCTCTTTGCATTGCTTCTATTTTCTGGGTCTGTGTGATCCCCAAAAATAGACTTTGAGGAAGATGCAAAAGGATTTCCAGCTGTTATACCCAGATTTGGTTTTGATTCCAAAAAAGCCGGGTTATTAGTGCTTTCTAAAGACGCAAACGGCGACAGTTTATTGTTAAAATTAGCATTGTTGAATGGTGAAGCATTTGAAAAACTGTTATTTGATCCAAATGACCCAAATGGAGAGGGTTCATTTTTTTTAAAAATATCAAAATTTTTTCCAGCTGTGTTTCCAGATGGAAAAGGATTTGCACTCAGATTATTTATAGTATTTGCAAAAGAGTTATTAAATGGATTGTTTATGGTTGAAAAATCGCTGTTTTTTTCGCTTTTGTTTTTCCCAAATGTCGAACTTCCAAATGTCGAACTTCCAAATGTTGAGCTTCCAAATGGCAAATTATTTTCATTTGTTCCAGATGATGAACCAAATATAGAATTATTACTTGTACTATAAGCACCAAAAGGAGAATTTTTACTGTTTTCTGGTTTGGAATTCCCAAGTGATCCAAAAGGAGAAGCTGAATTGGTGGCATTTGAAATTTCGCTTTTCTGATTAGAAGAAGAAAATGGCAGAAAATTATTACTATTTGAATGAGTGTTCCCACTGCCAAAACTTGAGTTGCCAAAGCTTGGGGTTTGGGATGTTTGAAATATAGAACTCGGGTTGTTATTGAAATTAGAGCTTGCAAATGGCGATGCCTGGGTGTTATTGCTTCCTGAGCCAAAAGTTGATTTTCCAAAAACTGAATTATTTTGCGTGTTCCCAAAAGCTCCAAAAGGAGACTGTGTATCAGAATTTGAGTTGCCTGCCCCGAAAGAAGACTTTCCAAAAATTGAGCTGGTTGTTCCAGTTCCCCCAAATGAAGATGAACCGAAAGACATTCCTTGTTGAGCTATGTTTTGTTTAAATTACATGATTATGTTTTTTCTCCTTCAAAAAATCCGTTTGCTGTTGTAGTCTCACGTGAGTCGGTTGCATTTCTAATATTTCCTATTTTGGTAATTACACTAGTCATGTTTTTTATTTCCAGAATTAATACTCTACAATTCTCTGAAGAACTGCTCCCTCTGAAACTTTAGGCAATTAACACAGGCTATTAACTAGTGGCTGCTGGTTTTTTAATAAAACATTTAATTAAGGCTATATGAGCATTGGAGTTTGAATTTTGTAGAGCAATAGATTTGATTATTGAGTTATTTTAATTACCAGGAATCCTGTTTTACTAATAAAACAACCAATCATAAGATAAAACTTTTTGATATTTGTTTTCTTTCAATTTAATTTTATTGGTTCAACAACAAAGTGAATATTCGCTTAATACTTAATTGAAAATCTAATAATTATTTTTGGGCATAAAACAAGTTAGCTATAATTTCCTAAAGCGGTAACTGGATAGTCATTGTATCATAATCAACATGTTTTTAACCAATCATTTCTTTTCTAGAGTAATACTATCATCTGAAAGCTTAATCTTAGTTTCAGAGTCTTAGAACTCAAGGAAAACTTGTTATAGTGGTTTGAATTTTTGTATGGGTTCAGAGTTTTTTATTTTTCTTTTCCAGTTATTTTATTTGCTTAAGATCCCTTTTTTATTTCTTGGTTCTTACAATTTCAACAATTTTAACAAGAACAACTAGTAAAACAAGTAAAATTGATATAACAAGCAAAATTGATATAACAACTATTCAACTTATTTCTTTCTTGAACATGATATCCTATAATTCATTAAGAAGTTTATCCTTATATTCAAATCCATCGTTAAAACTCCTTTGTATAAAGAAGTTTTATTCTTCTCCTGGTCTTGATCCAATTTTCAAAAAACCCTCCAAGTTTAGTGTAAAACGTCAAACTTTGGACAAATCATTTTATGAATCTTGCGAAGATGTTAAAGGTACACCTAATAAGACTGGTATTGAAAATGAAATTGATAAAGATCCAGTTTTATTTGCCACTTCACTCGAAAAACCTTATCATCATTGGACTAAACTGCAAATTAAAAAAATATACAATGCTTCACTTCCAGATTTGATGCATCATGCCATGATTGTTCATCGTAACTTTCATGATCCAAAAGAGATTCAATTATGTACCCTATTATCAATTAAAACAGGCGGGTGCTCAGAGGATTGTTCTTATTGCGCTCAGAGCTCAAGATATGATACTGGTGTCAAGGCGGAAAAAATGATGAAAGTCGATGATGTCTTGGAGGCTGCTAAAGAAGCTCAGGCGAATGGTAGTACTAGATTTTGTCTTGGAGCAGCATGGAGAGATATGAATGGGAGAAAAAGCGCTCTTAAACGAATTGCTGATATGATTAAGGGAATCAATGATTTAGGTATGGAGTCTTGTGTTACTTTGGGTATGATTGAAAAGGAACAACTACAGGTTTTGAAGGATGCAAATTTAACCTGTTATAACCATAACATTGACACTTCAAGGGAACATTATCCTAATGTAATTACAACAAGGACCTATGATGACAGATTGAAAACCATCGATAATGTTAATCAAGTTGGAATTTCTGCTTGCACAGGAGGTATTTTAGGTTTAGGGGAAACTGAAGATGATCATATATCTTTTTTGTATACACTTTCTAATATGAAGAAACATCCAGAATCTCTTCCTATAAACAGATTGGTTGAAATTGAGGGGACCCCTAAAGCGGCTGCTCATTCTACAAAAAGTTTAACATTTGATTCTATTCTTCGAACAATTGCGACTGGAAGAATGATAATGCCTGAAAGTATAATTAGAATTGCAGCAGGAAGATATACAATGAAGGAGCATGAACAATTTTTATGTTTCATGGCTGGTGCTAATGCAATTTTTACTGGAAAAAAAATGCTTACGACAATGTGTACAGGGTGGGATGAAGATAAAGCGATGTTAAGAAAATGGGGATTCAAACCAATGAAAAGCTTTACCAAACACTCTGGTCTTTTATCAAAAAGAAAAATAGCTTTTTGAAAGAGATAAAGGATTGATTTTTCATCCTCATGACTGAATATATATAATATTAAATCTATAATGCTTTTCTGGATATTTTTTTTTCTTTCTTAAAAAACCAGAAAAAAACTAAAAATAAATAAAAAAAAAAAAAAAAGATAAAAGAAAACATTTAAATAATCGATAAAAATCCAATTACCATTATTCAACTATGTAATTCAGTTATAATACATATATATCTATATACTTCTACAATAATCATATAAAGATTGATATAAAAGTTCATTCTCATTGTGGTTTCCATTCTTTTCCAAATTAATTGTTTCAAAATGTTCAGATTTTGAGAATTTTTCAGAAGCTGGTCTTTTTCTTTTAGAAACTCTGCTATTATCGCTTTTACTTATTTTGTTTTTATTATTTTTCATCCTCAAAGTTTTGAGTTTTTCTTTTTGCTCTGAGATATAATCTTTGTAACCTGGATTGTCCAAATAGTATGAACAGTCACTTTTGCTAGAAACAAAATCTTTTAACTCATCATTTTCTCTTTGTAGTTGTATTCTTTTTTTCTCATTGATATTCAATGCATCAATAACAATTAGAAAACTACTATATATATGCAAATATGATTCTTTTAGCTTATCATATGTGACTATAATTTTATTTTGATTCACTAATTTTGATCTTAATCTATTATAGTTTTTTAGCAAGTTTGTGTATGCATCGATATCAACATTTTTTCGATCAAGATTAGAAAATATTGAAGATAAGGGAGTTTGAGCCGAAGATTCATTAATATTGGAAATAAATAATAAGGGATCTGGAGATTGTGGAGAAAAACTATTCTCAGGTGAAGATTTGTTGGTGCCATGAACAAATGTATTGTTTCTCTGCATTATTTCATCAAACTGTTTTAAGAATAAATCAATATTCTCATCACCCAGACAGATTTGGTTATATTCCCTTTTTTTAGAATTAATATCATCGATTGAAACTTGATCCAATTGAAGAAAATCCTCAATAAATGCATCATTTTCTTCAGAACTCGCTGGATGAAATTCTGGTTGTTCGACTTCAGAGACAGCAATCTTGGTGTTTTTAATACCGATGTTGTTGCAGTCAATATTATTGTTGTTGTTCTGAGTATCTGCAATCGTCATGAATGAATATTATAGTTATTGTGGAACAAATTCACGATGATTCTTTGCATGTTCATAATCTTGAGAGGTGTCTATGAAGAAATTTTTTGTCAAAAGCATGCCAATTGACAAGACAATTTTTGGATCTCAATATGAATAGGTTTTTCAAACAAAAAATAGTAAGCAAACGCGTGTAAGAATGATAAAAATGAGATATATTTGAGAGAACGTGATATAAAATCAGTTTTTGAATAAACAATACTTGTATGAATAGAACTGTCCAAAATCAGTCACTTGCTTTGGCATCTCAAAACACTCAATGACTCACGTGACAATTGTATATTGGGACTGTACTAGACATATTTTCAGGTCCAGCATTCAGTACTGATTGTTTAGTGTTGGCAATTGATAAATGCTCAATGGAAAAAGAGTGCGCTCAAAATAGTATAAGTTTAGTTAGGTCGGCAAAGCATTTGGTGAATGTCATTCATTAAATAAAATTAGGGTTGAATTTTGCGATTCTCACAAGATAGCTGTGTTGCTCAAACAATAGTACCTATACCCAGAAGATGTTGAGGGCGAAAAGAGAGAAAGCGATTTGTGGTGGACCAAGCAGCCATCCAGATGAGCGTCACACATGCTTACATAACGCCAGCCGTAATTACATGTGATAACGCAATGACCGTTTCCAGCACGCTGATTGGCTGCTGCACTCATTGGTTACCAAGCAGCCCCCAAGCCGGCGGGATGAGAACCTGTCGCCGAATACGCAGAACTTCCGGTGACAAATTTTTGCTTCCTTTTTCTTGTGCGCAGAAAAGATGTTTTTTTGTTTTTATTTTTTTTGTTTATGATAAGAGAGGTTATTTTGCTGAAAAAAAATATCTTCTGAGTCTTTTTCACTCAAAACTTTTATTACTGCTGCTATATAAAAGCACTGTTCAAAAGTTGTTATTTTTAAACTTGAACAGAAACACAAAATCTGAATATTGAATTGGAAGATGAAGATATTTGAATCTCAACAATCGTTTAATTATTCCTGGAACTTGGTTTCCTTTGCCAATTGGAAGAAGTACCCCAATAATAAATCTGCTCATGTGGTTGCAGTTGATGTTTTGAGACGAGAAGTAGATCCTCAAACTGGTATTCTAAGAACTGAAAGATTGATAACATGCCAGCAGCAAATTCCTTCATGGCTACTAGTTTTGGTTGGGGGAAAGGACAAGTCCTATGTTAGAGAGATTTCTGAAATCGACCCAAAAAATCAAAAATTAACCATGAGGTCAATCAATTTGACAATGAATAAAGTATTATCAGTTTACGAAACTGTTATATACAAACCTGATCCCATTCATCCTTTAACCAAAACAATTTTTTTACAAGAAGCACAAATCACAGCATATGCTTCATTTAAAAAATTGTGCAATAAAATTGAGGATTGGAGCGTTGAAAGGTTTGATTCTAATTCCAAATTGGGTAAAGCAGGATTTGATGAAATTCTCAAGCAGGTAGCTAATATTAAATCTAATCCCGCTAAATTATAATAAGATGTACCAAAATGCTTTTTGTTATTATATTTTCTATTTTCAAATCAAAGATTAGAACTTAATTTTAAATTTTTGTTGTTTTTGCATTTAATCAAAAGCCTTTTTATTATTTTTTTTCTGTGTTTTTTCTCGGGCTTATTCGTTTCCATTTTGTTTTTTTGATCAGTCGCTCATGATTTCGGTTTATTCAATAATTTTATATTCTATTCATTTATTTTTGTTTTTTACTGTTAGCATCTAAAAGAATATTTTTTCTTTTGATTTCTTTTTTGTTTTTCCAAAATTATAAAGCAAAAAAATCCTAATCGTGTTTCCTGTATATATTAACAATATAAATCTTATAATATACAATGTGTTTTGCTACATATCTAGCGTTATTAGTTATAGCCTTTTCAATTTAGTTACAGTTAAAGGCTAAAACTGATGTTCATCAGTACATATTGCTTCTTCTATATTTTACATTTTTGAAATTATAAGTTACAAGAGATAAATCTCATGTTAAAAAAACTATATAAATTACAAACAGTCAAAATATATAACATGTAAATAATTCAAATGATTAGTTCAACAGCTTTTTTATTTTTTTAATTTGATTGTAATATGACATTTTCCGCAGTACTGTCTATCCTTCATGTTAGCCATAAATACACCAGCACCACAAGTTTGAGATGGACATTCTCTTCTTAATCTTTCAACATTACCATCTTGGTCAACCTTATAATAGGTTAAAACAGCTAATTTTACTTTCTTGTGTTTATGTTTAATCTTTTTAGGAGTGGTGTAGACTTTCTTCTTTCTTTTCTTACCACCACCTCTTAATCTTAAGACTAAATGTAAAGTGGATTCTTTTTGGATGTTGTAATCTGAAAGAGTTCGGCCATCTTCTAATTGTTTTCCAGCAAAGATCAATCTTTGTTGATCTGGTGGAATTCCTTCCTTGTCTTGAATTTTGGATTTAACATTATCAATTGTATCAGAAGATTCAACTTCCAAGGTAATAGTCTTACCTGTCAAGGTCTTGACAAAAATTTGCATCTTGGATTCGTCTGCAATACAAAATAATGCTTCTTTCTAACCAAGAATGATTTGTGCTGAATTATATCAAGAGATGGAAGAAGATTGACAACTACAGATTTTATTTTCCAAGTTGCTGTCATCATAATCTCACTCGAAAACCGGCAGTCAGCACTGGTCCGCTTTGCAAGTCACACTTTTTACTTTAAAGGTTAAAATCATGTGAGAATCATCAGGGCTATGTCAATATATAGCCCTGATATTCTACTAAATCTTTAAGCACCATACTGAGTTCTTCTTCACCCATTATAGTAGAACCATTGTCCAAACTCAATAAAAGCTCTAAAGCTAATGGTTTTCGATCTGTGCTTTGTAAAAAAATATTGTAATCCAATCAGAGAACACAAAAATACTTTTTGTGTTTATTAGATTTTGGTTGCCGAAATAAACCTATGAAAAATGCTTTCAGTTTTTTACTAGACCATCATTTCAACCAATTAGTTTCTATTCTTTAATTCTTGTGTATATATTATATTTTTTTCTAACTGCTCTAGCTTTTTCATTTTTAATATTTTTTTTTAATTACTAAGTCAGCCATAGTAATTTTCAAGCAAATAGAAGAAATCGAATATAACAGAATATTCCTCTGCCTATTATATCTAGTTACCCCAATATGTTATTTTGACGTGTGGTCGATCTGATGCTGATGGCATTTCAACCTCGGTTTGGATTTGCGACAAAACAGATAAGATGGAACCAGTGTGTTTCTTGAGAACTGAACAAAAAAACGCAATTTTGGTGGTTGAAAAGCCAAAACTGGTTTCTCAGAGGGCTCAAAGCACGTAATCCAAACATCATCTTAGCCTAATTGAATTGTTTGACACTTTTTTTTTGCGCCATACAAGCTGGACATTACCAGAAGCTGGTTTTGTTTTTTCTACTTTCAAACTGGATGGATCCTTCTCAATGAAAATAAGGTCAGGTGCTAAAACCTCAATCGAGACATTTGTTACAATAAACAACGACCATATTTCAACTTGGTGGAAAGATCAGGCATCAACATCGAACTCAGTTTTTATTTCAAAATCAACAACAATCAACAATCAACCAGATAAATGAGCTCTACTTCCTTTCCAAACTCTTCTCAAAATCCAATTACCGCTGATTATCTTCAACATGCAGAATTCAAAATTCAATCGAGAAACCCAGCTCATCTTCGGAAAAAAAAGCAACTGAAAATTAAATTTACTCAGCGATTAGTTTTCTTTAATAATATGGTGTTATTTTTTTTGTGGTTTTGTGTTTTATCTAGGTTATTGATTTTATTACCTTTGGTTGGAAGAAAGTTTCTACCTGGAGGAATATCTGATTTTTTTCATGTTGTTGCTACAATTTCCACTTTATCGGAAGTATTATTTTCCTTTTCTATTTTGAAAATCAGGAAGAGCAGAATATTCTTTAAACTTTTCAAGTTTTTAAATTTAATGTTCATTATCTGGGTAGTATTAATTAACTATAAAAGGATTACAAGACATTGGAGTTACTCTTTGTTGATTTTTTCTTACAGTTTTGATGAAACAATAAATTATTTCAAGTTTCTTTTTAACCTGTCATGGGTTAATTGTTTTAGAAAATATAAAATATTTTTTATTTTTCCTTTGCAAAAATTTTCTGAAATTGTTTTATTAATGTTGTCTCTTCAATTTATTTCAAACACAAACTTGGCGGACTTTGTCAAAGCTTTGATTCTTTTCTATTTTCCTTATAGTTACCTAGCTCTTGGTAGATTATAAGTACAGAAATAAAAAAATAAGGCCGAATTAAGCTGTATATTTTTAAATAAAAAAATATAAAATATAGAAAACGCTAAAAGAAAAATATATTATTAATTTATAGAAAAGTATTGAGGTGTTTTTATAATAATAGCATTCTATAATATGTGCTCAATATGAGTATACTACAAGTCAAACTCAAAATTCAATTCTGAATGGTCAAAAATATTTTTATCAATCCAGTCACATCCAGTCTCTGATATTGGTGACAACGGCTCATGATTATTGATTGTTTCAATATTAAATATAGAATTGTCCATAAATTCATTTATATTTCCTTCAAAATTGTTACTATTTGTATTACTATTTAATTGCACACTATCTTTATTTGTTCTACTGTGGTCGCTGCTATTATCGAATGAATCACTATTACTATTGTTTGTAGAAAATAATGAATCTTTAGGATTCATGAAAATTTGGGGTATGTTTGTGTTGTTCAGCGAGCTAATATCGTTGAATATAAAACTATTTGTAGAGTTATCATTATCTAAATTGTTTGTCATTGAAACAGAGGAATATTGGTCTAAATTTAATTGAAAGTCCGAGCTTGTGGGTAATCGTTTTGTGTCACTCCTACTTTGATTTGTTGAAGCCGTCACAGAAGATGATACCAGTGGCACAGATTTCAAAGAGTTTTGCACTAATGAAGAAGGCAACGATTCTTTTAAGGTCTCATATAAGATGGGAGTGAGTTTTTTTATGCAATCTCTAATATGAAGAGCCAATTTCCACGATAAATGCCAGTGTTTTGATATAGAATAGATTCCAATTAGCTCTAATTTGATATATTCTTGATAAAGCTTCAATTCAGATCTATCAAAATTTAAAATTGGGTTAGCACTTTTGTTTTGAAAACCATCTAGAATCGAGCCAACCCAAATGTAAGCACTTAGATGAACCAAGCTAGCAGATGCTAATGAGCAAGCAAATAGTGGAGTTCTTTTAGTGATTTTTGAAGCATTGGTATCTATTAATAGCTTCACAATTGAGTTAGCGGCATCAATAGTTTTTCTCGTTTCAATTATCTTTCTCGACGCTATTTTATCAGGGTACACCATTGAGTCTGACGAGTCCAAGTTGGTGCATCGAGGGATTTTTGGAACTTCAGTTTTCCAAAGATAAGAAAATGGACGGTGTAGGAATATGTTGGCATAGTGAAACATTATAATGGCTTGATGAACACCTTCATTGATTTCGCCAAACTCGTTGATTAGATATGGTGACTGGAATAAAGTTGGGTCTTCTAATCTCGTTTCCCAATTGCCTAGAGCAGCAGTGGCCTGAATTAAATATGAATTAAAAGGTTTTTGTTCTATTATAGCAATATTCATCCTAATAACATCGTTGACTAATTTTGTTGCTTCAGAACGACCTTTATAATCAAACTGATCTGGTGTTGGTAAGTTTGGGTAGTTAACGCATATAGGCAAAGAAGCCAACTTTGATAAAGTTTTTCCATCTGCCGAACCAATGCAGATATCAAGCATATATAACTCCCAAAACAATCTTCTAGCAGAATCTATTAGCACTTCACAAGGAATGTTCTTTAGACGTTGGGAATCAAAAATTCTGAGTTTTTGTTGTATTTCAGGGGAACAAGCTTCATCTGAACTGGTTGGTGTCATATTCATTGACCCTGCGAAACCACCGAATTTATTTTTAGATATACGAATATTGTTATTATATATAGAGCTTTCATTATCATTCACATGATCGGCACTATTTCTGATTGATAATGCGTCCCAAGTTTGATTAGGATAATTCAAATTATTGGTATCAGGTTTCAAATGAAGAACTCCCTTATCGATGTAATTGAGTTCTAAATCAACAGCAAACTTGACGCACTTCTCTCTTAAGTACCGGCTTAAGTCATGTAGGGAAGAAATATGAGCGACTAAAGATAACAATAGCAAAGCTTGCAAAGCTACTAGATCTGAGTCATAAGTTGATTTATTGATCAAGTGTAAACATTGATTCACTCTATCCGAAACTAAATTGGGAGAGTTTGCATATTTTGAGGTTATTTGGCCATCAATAATTAGTTTCATGGCAAATATTAAATCGTCTTTGTAAGATAAATTGTTGAAATTTTGTAAAAAAATTTCTTTTGGAGGTAGAAAAGGGTGAGTGTTATGAAAATTTGAGTAGTATAGCTGAACGGTTAATTTTTGGTCCACGATACCCAAGTCCAATAAGTTAGTGGTAGAAAAATAAATACTGGATAACAGAATGTCAACTTTCAGCAGATTTTCAGAATTGTGATTGAAGTTGCCATTAATAGTTTCGTTAAAATTTTCATTTAAATTTTCATTAAAATTTTCATTTAAATTTTCATTAGAATTTTCGTTAGAATTTTCGCTTTTTGCACTGAAAGAATTGGAAGAAGACAAAGGATGTTTAAAAAGTCTTTTATGTATTTCTACCTGTAAATCTAGGTCATGGCCATCAATAGGACTATCCAATATAATTTTTTGAGAAGGATTTGTAAAACCAGGAAATTCTACACTGGTGACTTTGTTGTTTGAATCTCTTTTTAGGCAAGGTAAATCAAAATCTCTAACCTGCGCGTTAGTGGAATGATCAAATACAGGACAGTTAGAAGTAGGACAAGGTTCATTGGTGGCTCCAGTGACACAGGGCATCTTTAGCATTTGATCAAAGGATAAATTCTTGGAAAATTTATTGAAATCGATCTCAGTGTTGGATTGCAGGGGAGTAACTGACATTTCTTTGGCTTCAACTAGATTTTCATTGATTGCAGCAACAATATCATCGCTGGCATTTTCATTAGTATCATTAGTGGAGCTATTGTTGTTTTTCTGTCTTTTTCTTCTTCTGGAACCACCTCGGTGAGATTTAACATAGGTGCATGTTTTGTCAGATTTAGAACATCTTCCACAAATCGGTAGATTTCCATCGCATCTTAAGTGTCTTGCTCTGCATTTTAAACAACCTCTGCTAACGGTTTTT
>JAKTTS010000253.1:0-22062 GCA_030560485.1 Ascoidea tarda (nom. inval.) | reverse complement strand
GTAAATATACTAAAAAATGATGATAAAAGTAGTAAATATACTAAAAAATGATGATGATTGTAGATGTGATTATGATTATGATATTCATATTAAAAATGAAGATGAAGAAAGAGAAAGAGAAAGAGAAAGAGAAAGAGAAAGAGAAAGAGAAAAAAAAAAAAATTAAGCCATTAAAACATTAAATACAATATAAGCAAAAGAAAAATTAATTAATTAAATAACACATAACAAAGAACTGAAATTAACACGAAATCTTGTGATATTTATAACCATGAAATAGAACTTAATATTGATATTGATATTGATATTGATAATTATATTAGGAATTGGAATTGGAATTGTTAAAATTATCGAAATTATCGAAATTATCGAAATTATTGAAATTATTCGATTATTTTTAGATTGTAGTTTTAAAATAATTGGATTCAATTGCTTTGTCATTAGTTTAATAAAGATTTGATTGAGGTTTTAACTGATTTACTAGCTAATTTTTGTTTTGAATTTATAGAGTTTTTGAGACTTGCGTTGCCACTAACCAATCTTCTCCATCTAAATTGACAAGCATTTGGAGTTCTTCTGGGGAAATAAGTGGCTACAGCTCTCCAGCCCAATTTTTTTTCTTCTTTCAAATATCTTAGTAGTTTATCGTCAGCATGGGACCAAGCACTTGCTTGTTTGGGGATTAGTTTCAAGTTTCCCTTTGATTGGTTTAAAGAGCTCAAGGGGGTGACAACTCTTTGGTATTGATCTAGAGGATAGATTTGGGGAGCCAAAGGAGCAGGAGCAGGGCCTGTATATAAATAGCTGGGAGAGTTTGTCATGAAAGGAGGAGTAGGCATTTGTTGGAACTGTGGAACTTGGTAAGGGTAGTTTGGTTGGGGCAGCTGTATTTGTTGTTGTTGGACTTGTTGGATGGGTTGAATTTGTTGCATTTGCTGTACCTGGGGCATTTGTTGCATTTGGTGCATTTGAGGAGGTTGCTGGTGTTGTGGCTGGACTTGTTGAGGCACTTGTTGAGACACTTGCTGGGGGGTTTGTTGTTGAGATTGTGAATTTTGGTTGATGGGCACTTGCTGAAGCAGTGGCAGAAGCTGGTGTTGTAATTGTTGAGTTTGTTGTAATTGAGGAGATGTTTGAGCAGAGCTATCGTAGGTAAGATGAGGTTGAGCAGAAACAGGAGTGGGAGTAGGTAAAGAAGGAGCTCTCACGTCTCTGTATTGAACAACGGGGGATAAGGATTGTTGGCTTGGAGGAGGAGTTGGAATCGAAGGAGACTGTGATTGTTGTTGCTGTGAAGAAAGGAAAAAGCTTTCTTGGAATAGCTCCTTCAAACCAGGCAACTTGATCTTTCCATAGGATTGATATATTGGAACGATGCTGTTGTTACACAAGGAAGGCAAGGAAAATTGGCGAGGTTGGATTTCGTTTATGAGAGTCGACATGATTATTGGATAGAAAACGAGGTATGGATATAGATATGGAACACAAGAAAAGTCACCAAATAGAAGGAATGAGCGATACAAAAAATGTGTGGAAGTAGAGACTTAGAAAACAGGTTGGGGAAGGTATAGTATAACAATAGGGAGATAAAAAAGCTTGAAGAGAACAAGATAGTGAGACAATAGGAGGGGATATACTTTGATAAAGATAATCAGATAGTCAGATAATTAGATAATTAGATAATAAGATGAAAAAAGGTAATAAATATGATGAAGGAAAAGAGATCTGGAAAGAAAAAAGAGGGAAATTTTCCATTCTTATATATCTGATCTGGAATATTAAATTCAATGTCTTAATGATCATTGAAAGGAGATTGGGATTTGAGAAGTTGGTTTTTGACTTTTCAAAGTTGAGAAGAAGAAATGAAAGTTGTTTTAAGACATAGATCAAAAATGCATATTACATACCGTTATCCGTTGGTTTCGCTCCAGGCGCATACACGCACAGGGGTCTGCACCAAAGTTCTGCAGGCCAAACTCTCGCATGCACTCCAAACCTTGCTGGCACAGCGCGCATGAGCCAGGCAGCCTGGTTGCTGTGTGTTCATCAGCAACCGTACAGCCTTAGCGGGTCGCCGCGCCACAACGCAGCACGCACAGCACGGCGTGTGCTGCAGTGCGGCAGATGCTGTAGTAGCATAGCTGGCCACACCTGTGCTACAAGGACCGCGCCCAGACGCGTCTTCCAGCAGGCGGTCTGCTGGGCCTGTGGTGGAGGAGGTGCTTGTGGCTCTTCTGCGGAAGTGAGGCCCATTCTCTGCGGAAGTGAGGCTCTTTTGGACGTGAGCTGCTTCGCTGCCTGCAGAGGAGCATGCAGAGGGGTTTTGTGGGTTTTTTTGGGCTTTTGTGGGTTTTCAGGCCTTTTCCCAGTGGGCTTTCGTGTTTTTTTATGCTTTGTTTGGTTTGTTTTGCCTTGTTTTTGTTGTGTGGTGTTGGTGTGTTCTGTGTCGGTTTATATGCAGCGCTTTTTGTCTGGTCTTTTAGGAAACAATCTCTTCCCGTTTGGCAGCTCAGATCGTGATACAGACCCACTGTAAATAAAGGCCATAGAGCTCATAGCCAACTGCTCGATTCCACTGGTTCAGCAAAAACAACTAAGACAAATCAACAAATTAAGATTGTTCCCAAATAATTATAATTATTTAATCCAAATTATCGTGCAATGTTTTCCAGGATGTGTACTGGAATCTGATATTGCTCTTTTTTTTTTAATAAATCCTACATCTTTCTTATTTGGATCTAATCTCCTAAGTTCAATCTATTCAAACCATCTAAAAATATTAAAAATCCCAAACTATTCAAACCATTGTCGATCATATTGCATTTTCTCGCCTTGTTTATAATCGTAATTCCTTCAACTGAAAATATGGATGAAAAAAAATGATTATCTTTTTTTTTTCTCTTGCTCCTCTGCCTTCATTCTATTTCTTATTTTGTTTCTCAATTTGATTTGACTGAGGTTTGCACCTCGTTAACGCTTCTTCAAATCCCAATTTACATAACGGTTTAATTCTCTCACTGCTACACGACACTTTGATTCTTTCGCTGTTTTATTCATCCGTTACTCTACAATTACTCCTCAATCACTCAATTCAAATTTTTTACAAAAACAAACACAGAAATGAGATCTATTGTATTATCAATTACGAAAAGCTGTAGACTCATTCACTTTTAAACATCCAATGTCTCACCGAAATAGAATGAATTTTGCCCACTAAAACCAATTTCTCAGCCATAAAATCCACAAACCTGCTGAGAACAGATCTTCCACCATCTTCACTCACCTCACCATTACCAGAAATTCCAATCATAAACAATGTTTAAACAATGTCTGAACAATCTGATCATTAAACCCATAATCACTTAATACCAGTTAACACCATGGCGTCACGTGTAAACTCAATTTTGTCCAATTTGTGGTTTTTTTTATCTTTTTGTCCCAATAAACAACCTAATCAATTGGTCTAATTCATTGAAACCAGATATCAGATATCAGTTTCTAGCTACTCGTTTCTAGTTATTACTTTTATTTGAATTAATTGTTTAACTAAATAATTAATAAACTAAATAATTAATAAATTAATAGTCTCATTTTAAATACACCTTTTGATCTTTTGATCTTTTGATCTTGATTATCGATCTAATTTTGATGAAGAATTTATTCGATCTGAATACTCACTTCCTCATGATTTTTGATGAAGTTTTTTTTTGACACTGTTTATAAAGTTGAAAATATCGTCAGATTTTTTCTAAATTATTATTAAACACTAAATCACTACTATTCAAATGCTCTTTTTTGTGGTTTTTTTTTTTTTCTTTCCATTTTACAATCAAGTATACTAAACTGCTGATTCATTCTTAACAAAAAATTTTTTATTTTTTACTTTCTAATCACTATCGTTACTGTTATCGTTATTCTTATTCAATAGATAACAGTAATTGACATAAGTTTTAAATGCTCAAGAAAAACAGGTTAATTTAAAACATAAAATAATTTAGTCGAACTGATTCAGCTACATTATTATCACTATCGCTATCACTATTCATACATATACACATATCCATATCCATATTCATATTATTTTTATTTCTATTCTTATTATCATTAGTAGTATTATTGCTTTGCTTTTATTAACTTTATAATTTCCATAGGTCCTAATAACTAAATAATAATAATCAACAATAGTCTCACTTTGATTAGTTTATGGTTTTTATTTGAAAAATTATAATCTTCTCTTTCATCATTATTCGTTTTCATTCATCTTGATTCGTCTGGTTTCGTCTGCCTTTGTCTGCCTTTTTCTGGGTTTTTTTTTGACTCTCTTCACTTGGTTCAGTCTGTCCAGTCTGTTCGCCCTCTTCAATCTCTTTGGCTTAATAAATCTCATCTAAAATAAAAACTACAATGATCAAATCATATCATATCATATCATATCATATCATATCATATTATATCATGTCCAGAAATTTTAATTTAATTTAATCAATTTGCTAAATCATTTATTAATAAATCAACATATTAATGTGTTTTAAAAATTATTGTCTTATTAAATTCAAAGTTAAAAAAGTAATTTTTTAAAAAAAAAAAGAGAAAAAGAGAAAAAAAAGAGAAAAAGAGAAAAAAAAGAGAAAAAGAGAAAAAAAAGAGAAAAAAAAAAAGATCATTGGGTAAGCTGCTTTTTAAATTTTATTTTGCTCTAAATTTACTCTAAATTTATTAATTTTTGGGTATTTTAATCATCTATTTGCTAAATCTGCTAATCCCAAATTTTGTTTCTTGTCTGATTATTGGTAAAGAATTAAACAAATTTTGTTACTGTGAGTGAACTGGCTACTGAAAGTAAGTTTATCTGATGATTAAATACAATTGAATACAAATGAAAATCGTTGTAGATTTACCTTTTCAATTGTTGAAATTAACAGTTTGTTTTTTTCCTGAGACTTCTAGGACTTCTAGGATTTCTGGTGTTTGTTTTGGGTTTTTTGGGTTTACAATTTACAATTTAAAAGAAAATGAATCATCGTTATTTGCTAAATCATTAGAATTCAATTGCTGAGTTATCACCATATTCATTTCTGGATTTGAAAATTAATTTTTGAACACACCTTTAACAAAGGGAATTTATTAGTGTTGATAATATTAGTATCAGTGCTAATAGCTGGGCCCGATATAATAAAAATAAAGTAATGAATAACATTGGAAACGCTAATTAGCTATAAGTTTATTGGAATTTAAAAAGAATTTCAGTACTGTTTATGCGTTATGTCCTGTTTTTGTGTTTTTTTGAGAAAACAACAACAACAACAACAACAACAACAAAAATGAAAATTTGGTAACTTGCGCAGCAGGCTCCTCTGCCTATTGTTTAATTATAAATAGAAAAATAGAAAAACAGAAAAATAGAAAAATAGAAGAATACATGAGCAGATAAATGGACAATTTGGTAATTACTTGCAAAAGCAACCAGCATATTTTGTTTTAGACAACATACTATCTCAGTCAGCTGAAATTGTAGAAGCAAATCTCTGATCTTGCTCCAGTGTCATAGCCCTTACTCATAGTCTTGCTCTAGTTCTAAGGGTATATCCTAAAGAGATAAACATATTATATGGTATTGTCGTCCGATGTTGTCTAGCTCTAAAACTACTCATTAGTGTAACCGTTTGCACCTGCGCAAGCCGGTTAGACCTGTGAGAAACGGAATTAAATTTGACTCCAGCTGTTTGTTGCGTGCCAGGCGTCCCGATAGTCAGGGCATCCATGGTGGTGGAGTTTTATGGAGCGGAGCAGATCCTGTTAGCAGCGACAGTTGCATGACAGGGCATCACCCTCAGTAAATGAGAAAAACATTGCGATTCCATTAGGCTTGGATCCCGCGTCGGCAAGCATATTCAGATTCCCGATACTAAGCTTGTCCTGGTAGCAGGGGAGAGCGTTGGAGCAATTAAGCTTTGAAATGGAAAATGGTTTGCATGGAGTGGAAATGTTTGAGCAAAGCAGTTTTCAAATCAATATATCTAAGCAGATAAAAATGAATGAGTTTAAGTGGAAGTGCTAAATGATAGGATCAGGCAATGAGAGCAGTTTGCTTTCGATTGGCTGAGGGGATGGTTGATAAAGAGCAGGATAGGTAGATAGTAACGAAAAACATTAGGGAAAGACAAATTTATTTTTAAAGATGATCAGTTGTAGATAAATAAAATTTAGACTTGTAGAACTAATCAGATTGTTAAGATTGTTTAGATTATTGAAAGTGGTGTTGTCATTTTATTGTGATTTGACGAGGAGATGTTTCGACGAAAAAAAAGGACAGCGAAAACGCAGACCGATTTGGGCGAAGTTTTCTGGAAGTTTTCTGATACCAAAGTATAAATAGTTGTAGTGTAAGAATATTAACTCTGGTGGATGAAAAATGGGATGAAATTTCACTTTGATTTGATTTTGATCAAATTCTAAGGATATATGAATGTGATAGTATGGCTAGGTAAAATAAATCCTGTTGTTACAATGGTTGAATTTGAAATGAGATAATTCACGAATCAGATTGAAATTGTACTCGCTGTATTGTTTTGTATTGTAGTGAAGTTGATTGGCAATAAACCTCCTTGAACAGGACCTGAGCTAAATGGAGATCGACAAAATCGAGAAAGTTTATAGGAAACCTTGGAAGATAGTTTGTAGATAAATCAAACAAATCTAGGAAATAGCCAATAGACTAACCAAAAGATTAAGAGAAACAAGTGATCTGTAAGGATTTATGCTTTAAAAAAATAAAGGAATTTGAATTTTAAAATTTGGAAATAGGTTTAGCAAGTAGAATAAGTTTACTAAGCGTACTAAGTTAAATCAGTTATTGATGAATTTCTGACAGCAGTTGTAAAATGAAATGATGATTCGATAAGCATAATGCTATTCACTTTTTGAGACAGGATAAATTACAAGTGAAGCCCCATCTGCCTAAATGGCATTTTTTTTAATTTTAAGCTCGTAAGTTAGTATGAAGATTGATTTAAACACAGTTTCTAATTTTTAAATAGTAACTAAAAATCACAAAACAGAAAAACCCAAAAAATCAAAACAAATTCAAAAAAATTCAGAAAACATTCAGAAAGATTCAGAGAAATCCGAAAATTGCAATAAATTTATTTTCAAATTTATTCAAATTAATAACCTTTGGATTTTCGAGTAACAATATTCAGAAAAATTGACCATTAGCTGAGACTGTGTAATATAGCAATAGATCATAGGATAACATATCAGATAAATTGAGATTATGTATAAGGGATAGATATTCTTTTTTGAAGCTGAATATAGACATGATTTTATTATTTGATTTGTAAATGATTGCATATTGACCATTAACCATCGACTATCAAGTAATCAAGTATAAAGTATCAGCTCTCAGCTCGGTGTATATTTTTGTAAATCAAATAAGAAGCTGAAATTGTGGTATTCTATTGGAACAGTTTGTGCTTTTTTTTATTCTAACATTTCTAAATTTGTTCAGGTTATTTTGATTTTATGTAGGTATAGCTAATGAATTGTGTTGGATTGTTTTGAGTTGTTTTGAGTTGTTTTCAAAATTTGCGTAAAATTTAAGAGATATTTTAAACTTGAATGTTTGTTGTTGTGCTAACCAAGTAATTTAAACGAACACAATGATTTCATGACAAATAGATTGGAAATAATTTCAAAATTCTAATGATCATCTAGTTCTATTGTTATCGAAAACCTTAACGCATCTATTCAGGTTGATCGCAGCCCCGCCAATCAGCTCGTGCCATTTTGTACCATGATCGTAATGTGAAGCTGCCGGTATTATTTTAAGAAACGGATTCTAGTCTCATGTGCCTTAAAGAAGTCACAAATGGAAACTCGCCAGTTTGGTAAACCAAGAGAGAAAACTTAGCACTCATGGAAAACCGACCTGTTCACGTGCAGAATGCCACACCAAACCAACAGGTTTCTGCGGGAAACGGCACCAGCAGCAGTGCACAGGCTCCACAGGCATCATCGTTCCCTCGAATAATGCCCGCAAAGACGCAAATGCCCCGCCAGCCAATCAGAGGGGAACAACGGGTTCTCGAAAACCGGCACCGCCACCTGACCCAGCCGGTGTGTTCAAGCCCACAGGGGCAAGCTGAGTGCGCAGGTTTTGTCTGGAGAGATTGAGTTTGCAAGAGTTAATAATAAACTGATATCACTGCGGGAAATTCAGCTGCTGCCAAACACACTCACGGAAATGGGATGATTTTCTGCAGCAACACTGCACTGGCTGCGGTTAGAGTTTGGCTATGCAGACACAGCCCAATGGTAGTCTGCCCTCAACACCTGTGCTATCTGGATGCGCTGCCACACCTTGTCGTCTTGTCAAACGACGCCGGTGGGCGATAACGTGGTGATTGAATAAATAACAGACCTGCATTAATTACCATCTGTCAACACTGTTATCATCCTCTTGGAGTTTCTGTAGAATCTGTGCTCCATTTCTATCTGTTGTGACGAGTTTCATCCAATTTCCCATGCTTGTTGCCATGCTTGCTAACATGCTTGTTATCCAGAACCTGTGCGACCTTCGCGATTTCTCTTGTTTCTAAAGCCAGAGTGCCTCTATCCTTTTTTTATTTTCTCTCCTCAATTGTACCAACGTATCCTCTTTTTCTTTTGAGTGTCCTTTTGGTCCATATCGATCTCCCTTTTGGGCCTTTTCGCCTGTTTGAGCCCATATCTTTTTGCTGTGATTTGGAAGAAACTTAATTCTCAATTTAATCTGAAGCTAGTGTGCCCAATCAGGAAACCAAATTTGAGCTATTTGACTTTATCTACTCTTTTACTTTTCGTCACTTTCTTTTACTGCTGTATGGCTGGATTGCAAATTTAGGTGCTTCTCTCAACCGTATTGCTTTCTGCTTTCTGCTTTCTGCTTTCTCTTTTTCAACTGGCCAATTGTCTCTGGTTTTTGGCAAAGTAAATCTTTTTTATTTAATTGAATACTAAACCTATCTTGTGCTACAGTATCAAAGAAAGTTATTCATATCAAGATATTGAGTATTCATTAATTGAAAACGTATCTCGTTTTTGTTTTATCCCATTTCATTTTCATATTCTGTCTATTTTTTTATTTGCTAAAAACAAAAAATAATTCAATAAATGTCTCCTTCTTAATTCACAGCTCCAGAATATCTCGAACATCTAGAAGAAATTTGTATCCATTAAGATTGTTTTCGCTATTATCACTACGGTACCAAACTATATGAATAAATTTATGAAGTAATTCAATCAATTCCAGTTCTTGTTTTATTTTAAAACTTTTTTTTTTGCATTTCAAAACAAGATAAATAATAAAATAGTAAAAAAATAAAAAATAAAACTTCATCTCCATTTTAAATCTCAATCTAATGTACCTTGAAACTACTGAGGAATGAATATTGAAGGAATTTACTTAATTTTTATTTTATTATATTATTTATTTTTATAATATTAATTGATTCATAGTAACGTGTCGATAATCAATTCAAAGCATCCAAATCGATATAATAAAGCGATTATTAGTTTCATTCCACGTCTTATAAAGATCTAATAAAGATTTAAGATCGAATTGTAATCCTAAAATATAAAGACAAAACCAAAAGAAATCACAGCTAATAACAGCAACATCATTGATCTATCATAATATCGATACTGTTACTGATTTTATCATGAAATGCAATATAATATTATTTTTAAATTTATCAAAATGAACATCAGGCGTCTTGCTCTCTGTTAAAGGAGTGTTACTTTACAGTCTAAAAACAAGAAATCAATTTCAAATTTGGAAAAAATCCATTATAAAAGAAACTAATATGCTTTCTTATAAAAATTTATTCAATTAAAAACCGTTTCAATTTAATTTTTTCATTTTCATTTACTTTTATAATGTTAATTAGAATTAACATTATGGTTTTATTCAATTCTGTTTACTTGTAATCTAATATCTTATTTTGTTTTTAATCTTTTCTCTTTCTCTTAATACTTTCCCACCTTAATACAAAATCAGTTTGTTCAGGCAGTTAACTTTCTGGCTAAAGCTCATTCAGTTCTCTAAAAACAATCTACATTCAAGAATTTAATGGATATATGAATAATTATTGTAACCCATTTGAATTCTACCCATTTGGATTTGAATTCGATTTATCAAACCTTTATTTGCCCACTAATCTCTTTCAGATCTATAAAAAACCTCCTCAAATACCGGTTAGCATGTACTAACAATGCAACCATACTATGTTCATAAAAACTCTCATTCAAATTCAAAAATTCCACAAAATTCCTCCCAAAATCTGATCAAACTTCCATTATATTTGCGATTTGATCTGGATTCCCAAAATAGACAAGTAGTACACGTGATCATTATCAGGTTCTGTTTTTAAGGGGCCGTGCAAAACCACAACAATGGTACCTCGCTATACAGCGTCAGATTCTGCGTATGTATGCATGGAGTTTAGTTTCAGCAGTGCGGGTCTTTCTCCATTCAAGAAGAAGGAACCACACTAAAAAGCTGGGGTTTGAGTTGGTACTATTAGTGATATTCCGCAAAAATTATGTTTGGACTGTTTCCGAGAAACTGCTTTTTATCTCGCTGATTTATTTCTGGTTTCATGATCCACTTGTTCAATCGACTCATCTTTATAACACTGAACAAACTCGAGTGAAACACAAAACTTGGTGTGTTTGTGAAATGTCTGTGATCTGTGGGTCCTTGGGACGAGTAAATCAAAAGCCAAAATCGGAGTTGTGATTAAATAATTTCAAATACCCATAAGAAATAAGTTGTTTTAGATAGGTTTTCGTTCAATTTGGTACTGTTCAAGCCCACTGATTGGCTTAATTGATTATTTTTCATTATGGTTTTCTTTTAACTTTTTTTACTACCCTTTCAAAAGGTCAGCATCAATTTTGATTCGTAATCACTGATATCATCCCAACTTTTATTTTCCTTGGATCACAAGATGTAAAATACATTTCTTTGAGTCGAAAAAAACATAAAAAAAGGAATTTAACCTGAATTTTAACAAAATTAGATCAAAATTATACCAACATTAAAATAAAAAATAAAAACTATCTTTGTTTGGTTTTTTAAATTTTCGTCAACTATAAAAATATTTACTAATACGAAATAATCACCTATATTTTATTAATCTAGTCTCGGCAATTGATTCAGTTCATAATGGAGAATAGTACTATAAGAATTATCTTATTAATCACTTTTATCCTTCTTTTTCTATCAATAATAGGCTTATTAATTGCTTTAAAAATAATTAAAAGAAAAGCATTGGAATTAGTCAAGGAGGAAGAGTTCAATGTAATTAAAATCGCATTATATGAATACGTTCTATTGTTTAAACCAATTGTATTTTTTCCAAATAAATCTTACTTAACGAATGACGGTAAAAATACCGATAAAAAGGAATTTATTCAATTTCCAAAATATGATTTCAATTCTCATTCTAATAATTCTAATGTTTATAATAATTATAACTCAATTGAAAAATTTGTCAATTTAAGAAAAGTAATTTGCTTTAATGAAGAAATACTCCTATCTCAGGAATTTTTTCAGACTAAATATGAATTTGAAAATCTTAAATGGTATAAAATTTTCAAAAATCTAGAAGTAATTTATTTTAATCAAAATAATGCTAGAAAAATGGTTTATATTAACAATGTCAATGATTTGAAATTAAAATATTTAGAAATTTTAAAAAATCTAAATGAAAAAAAATTAAATAATTTAATTCAATTATCAAAATTGAGAAAACTATCTTATGAACAGACTTTATTGCTTAAATGTTATAAACTAAAAGAAAAACAGCTTCGAAAACTTAAAAAAATGGATTTTTTCTCCGATAATGACTTTTCTTATGACTTTTAAATTTATTCTTTAGTTTTCTTCAAGGTTTGTCCTATTTATACTTTATTTCTAATAAAAATATCTGGTTATTATACATATTAAACCGAAATAAAAACAGCGAATAATAATCAAATCAAACCATAAGCAGCGAAAAAAAACCAACTTCATTTTCTTGAAGTCTCAATTCGTTCTGCCAATGATTTATTACTTCTAGAATTGAAAAAGCTATTTGGTGATCTTGACCTTGATCTTGACCTTGACCTTGATTTTATTTTTAATCTTGATGTATTTCTTGATTCTCTGAATGCTTTTGGCGCACTTGGTGGTTTTCTTGCGCTTTTAAATCCAGGAAATAAATCATCATCATCATCATCGTTGCTATTGTCATTATTATTATTATTATGATTATTGTTGTCATTATTTCTATTTCCTACTATGCCTGTTTTTATAGAATTACTAAACTTATTTCCAAACAAATCATCACCATCATCATTGTTATCATTATTTTTAAGATGGAAATCTGGATATGATTCTGGATTATGATTATTTTGATTATTTTTAAATAAATATTTTTTACTTTTAAACAAATCATCTTCAAAATTATTTTCATATCGACTTTTATTTAATCGATCACGATCTCTATATGAATCGTCTGTTTTTTTTCTATAGTTGTTTTTTCTTTGTGTTGGTTTATAAATTTTTTTCCTTGTAGGTTCGCCATGTAGCAAATAATATCGTGATCTTTCTCTTGCATTTCTAACTTTTTTATCATCAATTGTGGATTGTGTTATTGCAAAAATGATATTATTGTTAGCATCTGTATTAATTTTATAATCTTCCTGATTTAATTTCTCTTTTTCTCGATAATCACTTTTTGAAAATAAATTCTTAATAAAAGGTTTTGATCTTCTCTCATCTGTTATTTTTGAGCTAATAGAAGCATCAACACTGTCAAAAACAGATAAAATCCTTAAAGCATTTGAGCAATCATCTATCGACTCAAAAATCACGTTGAGCGAATTGTCGTCGATCCATTGAATTCGAAATCTTAATATCTTATCTTGTTCATCAAAAATGGTATCATTCAAATAATGATCCAAATAGGTTTTGATATCTGTTGTTGATAAATCATTGACACCACTAATCTTTAGACTATTTAATCTAATATTTCCATCCAAAGTAGAATGCTCAGTCTCCTTTTTTGTTTCAGTGTCTGTATCAAATTGTCCTATAACCTCTGGCTGACCAGCAACGCCCATAGAGATATCATTCATATCTTCATCCATCTCTGGTCTTCTGCTCTGATTTTATTTGTTGTTGCCAATTTAACTAAACTTTCGCTCAGTAAATGAAATAACCTAGGTGAATTAAAACAGGGTTACTTTTCAAAAATGAACAGCGCGTTTCAGAAATTGCTCTGTTGATGTTGAAATTATTGCACTAAATAATATAATATTGGTACAAAGTTGAAGTCCTATCAAATGAAAAACAATTAATTTGGTAAATTATTAAAAGAGAATTATCATCAATTGATAATGATTTCTACTGAGCGATGTTTCGACAACGGATTTGAAGTTAGAAACCACCAGAGTGGAATTTTCGAAAGGCGCATTTCCGTAACGGATATGTGATTCCGCAGATAAGAAATCCGTGCTGTGGCCAAGTGAATATTATCCGATAAGTAGTGCCGATAAATACTATCATTAAATGAATCACTATTAATTACTGAGTAGACTGAAAAATTACAAAAATCAAAGATAAAAAAAACAAAAGAAAATGAAAATGAAAATAAAAGAAAAACAATTAGAGAATAAATAGAAAATGTGGAGAAAATAAATTAAAAACAAACTAGAAGGCGATCAAGGTAAATTGAAGTCCTCAATTGAGAATGAGAAGTTGTTGAAAACTGGTTGACACAAATTAAACTGATTTACAATGCTTCTAATCAACTTCATTTGTAAAACCTTCGACATTATCAGTACTTAACTTTTCCAATAGAAATTTTGTATATGGAGTTTGCTGGATTCCAACTGGTGGCAAAGTAACTAAATCCTCAAGTTCACCCCCATAAGCTTTTGGTAATTTTTTGGTATTTATCTGTTCCGCCATTGTTGAAGCATCACTTAAAACTCTGAACTTAGCAACAGTTTCTTTTGAAATAAAAAAATTTTTGACAACATAGTTGTAAAACCAAGCCAAAATAAATGGAATGTTTAAAAAGAATTTTCTGCTTAATAATTCTGGATAGTAATCCTGAAAAATTTTAATAGTGCTTTTAGTAGATCTCTTAATGCTTGAATCCATTCTTAAAAAACTAATATCTTTATAATCATGAACCTGAGCAACAAATTGATTTTCCTTATCTCTAAAATCTAATAATTGAACGGATTTTTCCATTAAACCAATTCTCCATCTAAGAAATTTGTCTAAATCAATAAAATAATCTTTAGTTTGAGCAACTTGAACTGGAGATTTGGCACCATAAATATTCCAGGTTATTACTTTACAATTTTCAGGGTTTTCAGGGTTATTAGTTAAATAACCAATGTTACCAAACATTTTTTCATGTTCTTCTAAAAAGGCAGCGGATAAAGGTTTGAATTTTTTACGCCAAATTAATGTATTCTTTAATTGAGATTCAGACTCAGGTATTAGAAAATCATTTGCTTTAAGAAATTTAAAGGCCAAGACTTTGGCTACAGTTTCATCATAAAAGTCTCCTGTGGGACTTAGTTGATGGCCAAATAACTCATCATAATCAGCTTCCTTAATAATCTCAGGTAGTTTATTGAAAAAAAGATTGAAGTTTTTCTTTTCCTCTGATGATTTAAATGTAACACCTTCAGGATAAACTTGATCATCTTCAGATGTAAAAATAGCCACCTCAGCATTTTGCTGAGATTTATTGCTAGCAGCATCATCGTCCTTGATTTTGGTGTTTTTTCCGTCAATGGTTTCCTTGTTGTCAATTTTGTCTTTGTTATCAATTTTATCTTTGTTGTCGATGACTTCTTTGTTGTCAGTTGTATCTTTTATAATTGTTGCAGCTTCTTGAGGTTTGTCAATGATTTGCTCTTTTGACTCCTCAATTGGCTCAGGTTCAACTTTCTTAGAATTGTCCTTGTTCCCTGATTTTAGTATATCATTAGAAACAACAGTCTCTGGTGCCTTTTCTGTAACAGAATCTTTCTTAAGCTCAACTTCAACTGTAAGATCATTTTTAACTTGAGTTTCAGTCTCAATTTTTTGATCTAAATCCTTTTTAATTTCATTGGTTTTATCATCAACCTTGGTGGCTTCATCTGTGTCCTTAGTTGAAAAAGCAGTTTTTGAATCTGCTAATTGGGTTATTTTATCATCAGTAGTATTAGTGCTTATCACTTCTTTTTCAATTGATATTGGTTTAATAGCGTCGCCAGCAGTGCCATTGATTTCAGTCATGTTGAAATGAATTTAATCAAACTAAAATTGAAATAGAAATTAAAACTGAAATTGGGTAGAATAGAATAAAATAGAATTGAGTCAAAAGAAATCAACTTGAATGAAATAGAAAAAGAAAAAATTTTAATAAAATACCAGAATCAAGAACACATCAACTCAAAAGTAAATATCTAGTTCAAACATTCGCTTAAAACGTCCCGTGAAAACAGTTCAATATCCGATAGATCCATTGCACTGGTTGAAGATTTCCTAACAGATTTCCGGTGCGTGATCCGGATCACCGTTAATCCATATTTGTAACCGCTGAGTCATCCACAAATATCCGTTTGGATCCGCAACGGTCCTGTGATTAATTTCTCACCATCAACTTTTGCTTTATTATTTTTCAATCAATTGGAGAGACTCCATATTTATCGAGATTCAGCATTGATCTTTATCGAGATGGTTTTCTTGCAACAAACAAAAGCATCTGTTGCTTACCCCTCTTCGATATCGCCTCTTGCTATAAGCTTCCAGCAGGTGCGTCATGTCTCCAGAAGAAAATTAGCATATCCACCTCAGCATCTTGGTTTTCGTTACAATGGTAGAATGCCAAAAAAGAATCATAAATCTAATTTCAGATTTATGATGAACCAGTTCTTAGGACCACAAAACTATAAAGGGGAATATCGTTTCAATATTTTTTTTGATCCACAAACAAATAATGAAACCAGGTTTATCACTCGTGAATTGCCTGGAGACACTGCCGTAGTTTTACCTGAAAACAGTAACGTTGAATATCCCCCAATTAATAAAAGATTTCCATCTGATAGAAAAAGATTTCAACCATTTTTCATGAATCCACAACTATCCACAAACTTGATGTTGACAGATCAAACCAAAAGAAGCATTTATGAGGATGTGGAAATTAATAAAATTCCAGTTTATGAATTAGCATTCAAGTATAATATCAAGATTCCAAGAATCGAAGCTGTTGTTAAATTGGAGAAAATTAAATTATCTATAAAAGCAAAAAATGACCAGTTTTTTAATGACATTAAAGATGGTGTAAAATCTGTTAAAAAGGAAAAATTGCAAAAGAAGAAAAGTAACATAGAAGAGTTGAAAAAAATGTCATTAACAATGAAAAAAATCTTTCCATTGTTTGAACGTCATAGAAGACCAGAAAATCTAACCGAAATTCCTGCACCTGCTAAGACTCTTCAATCTAGATTTTTAACAATTAATGAATCTGAACCATTTGGTCCAGTTGACGCAGCTAAAGTGTTTGGTATTAAGTCTGGTAAAGAAACATTGCAAGATATTGCTGAGACTGAACATAAGGAATTTCATCATGAAGAGCAAAAAGAAGGCAAAGAAGTTTACTATGCACCAGTTTTGGAGGGCGAAAAATCGGTGTTTAGATTTGTTAAATCTAAAGTTGGTAAAGTTGGTCATAGATATGGTGCATCAAATAGAGATAATAAAACCGATCGTAAAATTGGTTTTGACACAACTGGTAGAATGGTTTATATTTAATTTTGAAAAACAAATTTTTCCTGTTTTTTATATAATCATTGCTTTGTAAATAAACAAATCAATTAAATGTAGTTTAATTGAGATTCTGGTTTAAGGTTTTTTTGACTACAGTATCAATTAGGCTAGTGAATTGATGATGGAGAAATAATGGGGTAATAATTATCAAGAAAAAACTCCGATATTTAAAATTAGTAAGAAATTTAACAACAAATACTAAGCCATGTTAAAACGTTATTACTAAATAGCGAAATTAAATACAAGAAACATTATATTATATCATATTATATCATATTGTATCACAATATATCATATTGTATCATAATATATCATATTGTATCATAATATATCATATTAATTAACTCTACATGTAATTGAATATTTAATTAGCTAATTCACCACAGTCATCGATTGAAATGACGCCTCTAGTTGCACCAGATGAACTACCTAAACTTTCAATTTTCTTGACAACAGAGTAGCCTTCAACAACTTCACCAAAAACAACATGTTTGCCATCTAACCAAGAACATGGAACAGTGGTGATGAAGAATTGAGAACCATTAGTGTTTGGACCAGAGTTGGCCATGGATAATAAACCCGGTTTGGCGTGAGCAACCTTGAAGTTTTCATCAGGGAATTTTTCACCATAAATTGATTTACCACCAGTACCATTACCTCTGGTAAAATCGCCACCTTGTAACATAAATTGAGGAATAACACGGTGAAATTTGGAGGATTTGTAGCCGTAACCTTTTTCACCAGTACATAAAGCTCTGAAGTTTTCAGAGGTTCTTGGGACAACATCGTTGTATAATTTGAAGACAATTCTTCCTAAAGAGGAACCTGTTAAAAAAACAAAAATAGCCGAAAACCAGCCATATTGTTAGTTAGAATTTGAGAAAAACCTGAGTAAAAAACAAAAACAAAAACGAAATTCAAGGATAATTAGGTATCTAAAGAATATAGAAAGAGCAGGAAAACAGGAATCACTTACCGTTGGCAGAGACATCAAAGAAAACTTTAGACATTTTGGTAGAGAGTGATTATGTGGGCTTGGAAATTGGACACGAAAATTAAAACTAGGAAAGAGTTGGGTAGAAAAGTTGAGAAAATAGAAGCAGAAACAGAAAAAAAGGGAAATTGAAAGGACTATTTATATAAGAATTTTATTGGGATGAGGTGAAAGAAACGTTTTCGAGATTATGTTTGTAAGAATGGGAGAGTTTGGGGAGAAAGAGCCAATAGTGTGATTTTTTCAGAGTAAACCTTTCGGCAGTTTCCCCGTGGAAGCAGGAGCTAAGGGCAATTTGAAGTAGATGGAGCAGGGTATTTGTCGACACTGAAAAGTCTAAAGAGTCAAGAAACAGAATGGGGGAAATGTGATTTATTGAAAACCTTTTAAACCTTTTAAACCTTTTGGACTATTTAATACTATTAAAGCACAATTGAAATCCAATTGAAATCCAATTGAAACCATGAGAAAGGACTTGGTTTGTATGTTAGTCAACGTAATTGCATACAAAGCAATATGAGAGAGCCAAAAAAACCTAACCACAAAACCTGGGAGGTACAGTTTAACGAGATATCAATGATATTAATGCTATATAGAGTAATTACAAAACAATTGTAAGATAATTATAAGATGATAAAATTAAAAATTAAGTACTGTTGGTTTGCTTGATTAACTCAATTGAATTATTTTTTTTCTTTCTTTTGGAATAACGGTTGGCCAATATCTTTGCCTCTTAATTTAACACCTAAAACTCTTTCCAACTTAGCAAGAACAGCTTGAACAGGAATAGCTCTACCTGCTTCATAATCGTTGATAACGGTTGGCTTTTCATTTATCTTAGTTGCTAAATCCTTTTGAGTTAATTTTTTCTCCAATCTGACTTTTGAGATAGTTTTACCGACGGCAAGATCAATTGTCTTTGGTTTAACGATTTCATCACTTCTATCTACTTTAGTTAATCTTTGACCTTCAGCGTCGCCCTTTTTGTTGGCACCACCAAAGTATTTTTTATCGACTGATACGACAGCACCAGTTCTTCTCGCTTGATTGACCTGACTTTGAGATTTAGCTACATTTTGTCTTGGACCTGAGTTACCACGACGAACATTACGACCAATGACGGTTTCTTTATCCCAATCGACATTTGAATTAGAACCCCAGGCAGACATTTTTGGTATTAAATGGAACGAATAGAGTGGAGTGGAGTATAGTAGAGTAGAGTTTTAATTAGATATATTTATAATATATTTATACAATGATAAACAATAATATTGATATCGATATTTATAGTGGTATGAATGTTGTAGAGATATTACTGATAAAGCAGTTGAAGAAACAGGACTGTTTGTTTTGTATGATGAATAATTATCATCTAAACCTGTGAAACTAGAACCTTCTATGGGGAAATGGAGTGGGATGTGCATTACCCGGTGCAAAAGTGCGTGATTCTTGGTTGAGGTAGTTTAGATGCTGCGTCACTGACGCGATGCCATTGGTGTGGGTTTTTGCTTTGTAATTGAATTTTTGCTTTATTTATTTATTTATTTATTTATTTATTTATTTGCAAATTTTTTTTACAAATTAACTACTTGAAGACTAATTTTAGTAGATAATAAGTTGAGGAAATGGCGTATGTTTAGATTTAATTATTGTTCAAATACTATTCAAATATTATTCAATTGAATTGGAGTTGTCAAGTTTTAGACATTGAATTAACCATTTTTTTCAATTGAAAAAAAACAATACAACAATCAATAGAGGCAGAAAAATTAATCCATTAAACATAACGAAGTTTGATTATATAAAACTTGAAAACAAGTATAAATTTGGTGCACATGTTAGTGCAAGTGGAGGAATTTACAATTCAGTTATCAATGCTAGAAAGATTGGGGCCAAGTCGTTTGCAGTTTTTTTAAAATCACCCAGGAAGTGGGTGTCAAAGGATTATACACAAGAGGAAATTGATAAATTTGGAATATTGTGTGAAAAACATGGGTACAATCCCAGGACCGATATACTTCCACATGGACAGTATTTTATCAATTTAGCTAATCCCGAGAGCGAGAAGGAGGAGAAATCCTACAAGTCATTTGTTGACGATTTGAAGCGATGCGAACAGTTGGGGATTGGGTTGTACAATTTTCATCCTGGGTCGTCATTAGATTCGGACCATGGAGAGGCTTTAAAGAGGTTGGGAAAGAATATTAAAAGAGGAATTAAAGAGACCAAGTTTGTTAAGATTGTGATTGAGAATATGGCGGGACATGGGAATTTAATTGGCAGCAAGTTGGAAGATATTGGGAAAGTGATTGAGATGGTTGAAGACAAGGAGAGAATTGGGGTGTGTATTGATACATGTCATACGTATTCAGCAGGGTATGATATTGAAGACGAAAGCAAGTTTGGAGAGTTTTTAAAGAAGTTTGAAGAGATTATTGGGATGAAGTATTTGAGTAGTGTTCATCTTAATGACTCGAAGGCGCCATTTAACTCAAATCGAGATTTACATCAGAAATTGGGGCATGGGTATTTGGGATTGGAGATATTTCGAGTAATTTGCAATCTGGAGAAGTTTGAGGGTATTCCGATAATTTTAGAGACACCTATAGAAAAGGGAGAGGATGATTTGAGGTATGGAGAAGAGATAGAATTGTTGAGTTGGTTAATTGGGAAGAAAAAAGAGGATAAAGAGTACGTGAAGAAGAAAGAGGAATTGAGTTTGAAGGGTAAGAAGGAGCGAGAAGAGCAGATGAAGAAGTATTTGGTCAAGCAAGAGAAAGAAGAGAAAAAGCGAAAGAAAGAAGAGGGAGGTAATAGAAAGAAGAGAGGTATAAGAGAGAATGCGGAAGATATATTGAGTCAATTGAGCAAGAAGAAGAAGAAGAAGAAGACGACGACGATGACGAAAAAAAAGAAGGAAGATTGAGGTAATTTGATATATAGATGATTGAATTAGTGTAAATAGAATAGATAAAGCAGCATTAATGATAAAAACGTTAGTTCTATGCGAAGAGATGGAAGAGATACGGGAGTGGAGACCCGCCAATGGGAAGAAGGATAAACTGTATAAATAGATCGAAAAAAGGCGAGAATATAAAATGGAAATTGTAAATTGCAAATTGTAAATAGTGTTGAATTGGTATCTTTTGAAGGAAGGAAAATGAGAATAATATCGGATAAAAATATCGAGGAATATTTAAAGAGTATTGGAGAAGAAGAATTGAAGGAGTTCCAAGATGCGTTGATTGAATCGTTAATTGATTACGAGAAGGACGAAACGTTGATACCCAAGAGGATAGTGATTGAGAGCGAAGATAAAGAAAGCACATATTTGATCATGCCATCTAAATTGAAGGATCGAGGAGCAAGGGAAAATAAGAAGATAGGAGTTAAAGTGCTAACAGGATCGAAAGAAGGATTCAATGGTGTTACAATGATATTGGATGGGAATAATGGGAAACCAAAGAGTATTTTGAATGCGAGGACGTTAACAGCGTTTCGAACAGCATTGTGTACGAGTTTATCGTTGGTCAAGGTGCTACCAGTTGAATTGGTGAGAGAGTTGAAAGCAGAGGCAGATGGTGAGTGTGATGAGATTACAGTGTTTGGGGTTGGGTTGCAAAGCTACTGGCATTTGAAGATTTCATTGATGATCTATTACAAGACAGATTATTTCCAGAAGATCAATGTTGTGAGCCGAAACTACGATAATGTGAAGAAATTCATTGCGGAAATCAAAAAAGAAGGCAAATTGCTCGAAAAGCGCGATGGAGGAGAGATTCAAGTGGAAGGAATCGCAGTGGAAGAAGCTGGCAAAATCAAGAAGAGCGTCGAGAGAAGCTTGGTTGTTTTCGGCTGCACGCCGTCAACGGAGCCCATCATCTTCGGAGAGCACTTCCGGGACAGTACCGGACGAGTCTCGAGGTTTGTCGGCGTGATTGGATCGTACAAGCCGCACATGACTGAGGTTGACAGTGAAATCATGGGGGAGTACATGATGGAAGGCGCGCGCAACAAAGTCGTCGTGGACAGCAAGACCCACTGTTTGGCAGAGGCAGGCGAATTGATCCAGAACGGTGTTCCAGCGCACGCATTGCTTTCCATCGCAGAGTTGCACGTCGGCACACTCAGACACGTGTGCGGACGCGCGTTGATGGAACGCTTTGGCAATCCACACGTGATTGTGACCAAGTTGGTTGGGTTGAGC
>JAKTTS010000252.1:0-22047 GCA_030560485.1 Ascoidea tarda (nom. inval.) | reverse complement strand
TATTATTATTATTATTATTATTATTATTATTATTGTTGTTGTTGTTGTTGTTGTTGTTGGGTGATTTGTGATTGGAGGGAGGGGGTGAAATCGGGAAGTAGAGAGGGTTTGGATTTGAAGCAGATGGCGAAGATACAAAGGGAGAAGAAAGCAACAAGTTGCTTGGTAGCATGGAAGTGCCATAGTTTAGGTCAAATGGGGTCTGGGGAATGGAATCATTGTGATTGTGACGATTGTTGTTGGTGCTTTGGTTGTATTTTGTGTAGGTGATGGTCTGAGGATGTAAAAAATTCATTGAGGAAAAAGCAAAGTGGAAGAGATAAGTATAGTGGTGGGAGAGATAAGCAAGAGGAGATTGAGAAGATGTAACAAAGGGAAAACGAGGATATTGGAAGAAGCGAGAGAAAAGAAAAGGTGGTGAAGGTTATCAATTGACAAATGCAAATTATATGGATAAGAAATATGGTTGAAAAGATTGAAACTTGCAGACTTATTAATAGCGAAAACGTTATTTTTAGAACGCAAGGTAAAGGCAGAACAGGCGACTCTGCTGGATGGAAGCCAACAATAAGCAGAGGAAGAGGCAGAGGAAGCAAGAGAATCAGAGGAGGCAGAAGAAGCAAAGAAGGCACAATAAACAGAGGAAGCAGCAGAAGCAGCAGAGTGGAGGGCAGAGGGGGGTTTTATAGAAAGACGAGCAAGGCGACGCTGGCGAAGTGTGGACTGTGGAGTCTGAGCAGTGGAGGAGGCGAGTTTGAACTGGCAGCGAGCGAGGAAGGCGGTTGAGCAGCTGGAGCTCGAGCAGAACCACCAACGGACGCAGATGAAGCACGCGCACCACACGCACGACGGGCGGATCCACGCAACAGCGGTTTGAGTCTGAAACGCGCCCGCTGCTCGGCTCCAGCCGTGCTCCCACAGCGCTGGAACACTTATGCAGCTCACTGCGGCTTCTGCGGCCTGCTCAGAGCACGGTTGTTACCGTCATGCTTCTCGAGTTGATCAACAACACGGGAGGAAGCCCATCGCACCAGAGGTCGAGCATTTCTACATACTCCAACGACTCTCTCTCGCTCAAGTGCGTGTTGATTGCCGGTGTGGGAAGCGTAGAAAATATCACACAGCTCCTTGTCTGTTCCTGCGACGTTTTGAGCATTAACTCGTTCAAGATCAAGTGCTGTGCTCTTCCAGGCAAGTCGTTGAACGACATGTCGTGTATGTCAATATCTTCTTCCTCTTCCATCCCCTGTCTTGCCTGTTCACCAACCATCTCGGCGCTTTCGCTTATGTTCCCGCTGCTGTTCTTCTTGCTGCCTTTTTCCACCTTTGTAGCCCCATTTCCAATCTCAATCAAATCGCTGTGACTGAGATTGCCACCAAAACTAAGGTTTGTGCAGCTGTTTCTATTGCTATTGTTATTGCTGTTGTTATCATACGCCCCATTACCAGTATTGTTATTATTAAAACCCCACTTACTATTATCAGCATCGTAATTCTCATTGTTATCTCCATTCAAGTTGATTTGCTCAATATCCAAATTGCTTTCTTTCTTGGGTGACTGCCCACTTTTACTCATTTCGGGCGACCCAATGCTCATGGATAAACTATTTTCCGCAACAACTTTCCGTTTCATCGACCGGATACTTGGCGCTCTTATCGACTCGTTATCATCTCGGATAAACAAAATAGACGGTTCATTTCCACTTGCATCTTCAACAACTTGAGATTTTGGCATAGCTTGCGATGAAAAATTAGGTCTACCACCCTTTCGAAGTGACCCTGCAAACGATTGGAAACTATTCTCTCTCGACAATATTGGAGCCGGTCCTGGTGATATCACAATTGGTTCATTGTAATTGTATCCAAAACTTGGATTACTACCGTGTCCATGCCCATGATTAAACCCATATCCTGATGATGGTCTTCTTTTAAATATATTTCGTAAATCTGGTGTCTCAACACTAATTCTATTGCTTTTATTTCCAAAAACATTCTTGCTCATATTGTTAATTGAAAAATCTCTTCGCGGTTTACTAACTTTATTGAAACTGTTATTTTTTTTAATACTGATCGATTTCTTGCTATGAACCGACGCAGCGTCTGATGAATCGCTATCATATGATCCATAAAAACTATTATTATTATTATTATTATTATTATTATTATTATTTCCTCTATTATTACTGTGATTATTACTGTGATTATTACTGTGATTATTACTGTGGTTGTGACTATTGTCTTCTAAATCACTATCTTCACTATCAGAGTGATCAACTGTATTCACAATGTTTGAATTTAATATTCTATTGGTTCTCATATGGAAATTAACCCCTAATTTTTGCAATTTTTGCAAACTCATTTTCTTATTTCTCATTCGGTTTCGAAATATTCTCTTGGAATGAACCCTATTGATATTATTCAACATTATTATAATATTCTCTTCATCATTCTCTTCATATTCATCCTTTAACTTAGCTCCATTATCCTCATCCTCTTCGTTAAAACCACCATCACCATTATTTTTAACTTTATTTTTATCACCATCTTTACTTTTGTTTTTATTAAACCTCTCAGGGTCTCGTAGTCTTTGTAAACTTCTCCACCATTCATCGTTTTTCAATTTCAAATCGATTCTCTCAACTGTTTCCTTATTACTTAAATCTCCTTTACAAATGTAATTGTAGCTTTTGAACATTCCGGACTTAAAACTTAAAACAATAATCTCAGCTTTAATTCGTAAAATCGTTAGCAATGATGAAACCCTATTATACTCTTCCTTAACATCTTCAATGTATTCAACAAATACAACAATTCTTAATCGATGTGTCCTTTTCCATCTGGGAACAGTTGTCAATATTGCTCCCAATTGCAATATCAATGCATATGTATCGAAATTTGTACTCAATGCTGCCTTTGTACCAGACTCATCTCCAATTTCAGCCGATATTTGAATTGGATATAAATCAATAATTCCTTTTTTTTCTTCCGAAATTTCTTCATTATTATACCCTATTCCAATCTCATTGGGCATATTCAAATCGCTGAATCCTTTTGCAATGGCAACATTTGCTTGCATTAATACTAAATCTTCAATAATTTGAACCCATTCGGTAATTTTGATTTTTTCCTCATTTCTGCATGAATCTGTCGGTAGTGGCTCAATATTTAATGTGACTTGTTTATGTTTGTTCAAATTATTATTCAAATTATGATGATTACCTCCCTTATTATTCGGCTTTTTAATTGAAAGACTAAAATAATCCTCCTCATTGAGAACTTTTAGTTGATTTGTATTTTTATAATTATTTAAATCATAAAAACCTAATACAACTATATTGGGTTTCATTCCTCCTAGTCCCGATCCTGCGTAAATATTTCGAACTCCCCATATAATATTTGGACCAAAATTAATTTGAACAAATGCTTTAATATTCATCAAGTCTCTTAACTTCATCCAGCTATTTTTTTGTTTGATATATTCGTTGAAAAATACATTTTGAGAATCAGAAACATTTTGATTTTTATCCATTAGTAAAACATGACCAACAATATATAATCCACCTTTTTTCAAGCTGTTACAAAATTGTATGAGATTCCAGCTTGTCCTGGGATTGTCAACTAGTAATAGTATCTGTGGTCTCCAATATTTCACATTATCCTGTCTTAATCTTAGTAAGTATTTTCGAACTTGATGATAGATTAGTGATTGAGATACATCACCCCATGATTTGGGAGGACAAGTATAATAGATTAATATGAATAAAATAACTGTTACAATTATCACAATTGTAGCCGAAGAAATATCGACAATAAACATTGCAGTGATTCCTGATATACAGCCAACTAACGCAGTTAAAGCACTGAAATATTTGAAACTTGGTCTAAAATTAGGAGCTGATGATAATCTTAATAAGAAACAAGCTAAATTTGTCACAATAAAAGTAGTTAAGAAGGCCATGGTGATGAAAGTGGCAATTTGGTTAACATCAGAAAATAGAAAAACTTGAGATAAAAACCAAGATAGTAAAATAGCATATTTTGAAGAATATGGATTTGATTTTGAAGAAAAAAATTTTAAGCCAGGAATTATTTCGTCATTAGCTATAGCCTCTAACATATCAGAGGCTCCTACTACTCCACAAATTACTGAAAATAAAGATGATGAAAGTTCACCTAATATGATTAAAAAACTTGAAGCACTAACAGTTTGTATGACTTGAATATCTTTGTATAATAAATCTCTTGGAATAGAACCTCCCATTGATATGATGACTAAAGAGTAGCAAACAAAAGTTAGTAGCAAACCCCAGAGAGTCCCTTTTGGAATTGATTTTGAAGGTTTTCTTAAAGAGCCAGACATACTGGCACCAGCCATGATGCCAGCCGTTGCAGGGAAAAAAATACCAAATAAATCATTAAATGTTTCCTTGCCAGGCAATTGAGAACCTGCAGCACCTTGAGTGAAGTTAGGTAATAAGTTGGTTAAAAAGGTTTCCCAAGATGGGCCAGAATAAAAAGTATCCAAGTCAGGAATCTCAAAAGGGCGAACAAAAAGAGATGAAATGGGAATGGACAAAGTGGCTATCATTAAAAAAACAAAAAATAAAGAACCAGCAGCACTGACCAAAGAAGAGCCAACGGAACTGATGCATGTACACATGAATAAAATGATGGTAGAATAAGAAAACTGCCAAAAGTAGGATTCGGGAAGAATTTTGCAAAAAACACCATTGGTGTCGCCAAAATTGGCCAAAAGAGGTTCAACCAAACCAACGACATTTAATGAGGAATTGAGGACCTGGCCAATGAAAAATACAAGACCAATGGACCCACCAAATTCAGGACCTAAAGATCTTGAGATCATGTAATAAGCACCGCCGGTTCTTACAGTGCCATTTGTAGCAATAGCTGAGATGGATAGAGTGGTTAGCAAATTTATAACATAGCATAAAACCAAAGTAGCGATGGACAACAAAATACCCAATTGACCTATTAGAAAACCAAAACGTAAAAACATCAAAATGGATAGCACATTGAGAGTTGTAGGAATAAAAACACCATCAAAGGTGCCTAGTTTTTTAGCTTTCTGTAGCTGTTTCTCTAGCTCATCATCCTTTTGGTATATGATTTTGCTAGTGTCCCTTCTTGAGTTGGAAGAAACAGTTCTTCTCTTGGTGGAATTGTTGATGGCTCCGTAGCCTGTAGGAAACGCCCTTGGCGCTATAGGAGCTGATTCTTCGGCAGAAAAGAAGTGTGCCATTGAAAAGGAATGCTGAGAAAATGCAAGATAGATGAAGATACTGTTAGCTAAGGTGTGGTGCAACACAGGAAGCAAAAGAGTCCTGCCAGCTGGAGGTGCTGGAGCTTATATACACAGTGCTGTGTTTACGTCCAACAGCGTCAGCACCGGCAGCGGAAAAGCGTCAACACCGGTGCGTCAACACCGGTGCGTCAACAACGGAGCGTCAACAACTACAACGCTGTCGTCACCGTCATTGTTCGCGAATGAATCAACAACACCGGCGGAAGACCCTCGCACCAGAGGTCCAACGTCTCCACATACCGCAACGACTCAAGTTCGTTTCGGTGTGTTCCTATCAACGGCACAGGCAATGTTGTGAATATCACCGACGACTCTGACGACGTCTTTCTCATCAACTCGTTCAAGATCAAGTGCTGCGACCTTCCTGGAAGATCGTTGAACGACAAGTCATTTAAGTCGAGCATCTGCTCTTCCTCCTCTTCTTCGTTCGACTTGTCTGTCAAGTTGTTTTCGTTCCCACTCACCTCTGTTGGCATCGCAGACTGGGGAGTTTTTCTATTCTCTGGTGTAGCGATTGACACTGTCTTCTTTTTCCCCGATCTGATACTTGGTGTCTTGTTCACTGAGTCCCCATCGCTGACAAACATGATCGATGGTTCATTTCCTGAGGCATCTTCAACCACATGTGAATTGGGCATAGCTTGCGATGAAAAATTAGGTCTTCCGCCTTTTCTTAGTGATCCTGCAAACGACTGAAAACTGCTTTCTCTTGATAGTTTTGGTGCCGGCTGCAAGCTAGCTGTCGATGGTTGTTTGTTGTGGTTTGGAATCCTCTTGTCTTTCAATGTACTTCTGAAATCTATTGACTCATTGGAAAGTCTTCTTTGATTTCGGAATAATGTTCGTGGATTCTTAACATACGGAACCGCTGGGGGTCTTACAACATCTCCACCGAATGTTTTGCTTCTTTTTATTGAGTCTGTCCCTTGGTTTGATACGTGAGGTATACTATCTACAGAGGAATCACTGTCATATGCTGACCCCGATGTAAATTCATCCTCTGAATTTTCTGAATCTGAATAAACTGCTTGAAAAAAATCAGCATTCGATATCTTATTTGTTCTCATATTGAAATTGATGCCCATTCTTTGAAGATTTGGTAGACTCAATTTCCGATCTCTTTTAAAAAATGTTTTTGAGTGTGTTTTAGTTCTTTGTAATAATGCCGCCGTAGGTAGTTCCTCTAGCAACATTTCTTGCTCTGATTCTAATTCTCCTTCATTTTTTCCTTCTTTTAATAACTGAAAATTATTACTATTTCGAATCTTTTTAAGCGTTAACCACCATTCATCCTTCTTTAATTGCAAATTGACTTTTTCAACAATTTTCTTATCATTTTTATCTCCTTTGCAAATATAGTTATAAGTACCAAAATCCCCGGAATTAAAACACCGCACAATAATTTCTGCTTTGATTCTTAATATTGATATCAATTCTTTAATTCTTTTAGTTTCTTCTTCCACATCATCTAAATACTCAACAAATACAACCACTCTCAATCGATGTGTCCTTTTCCATCTGGGAACAGTTGTCAATATTGCTCCCAATTGCAATATCAATGCATATGTATCGAAATTTGTACTCAATGCTGCTTTTGTACCCGATTCGTCCCCAATTTCAGCGGACATTTGAATTGGATATAGATCAATAATTTTCTTTTTCTTATTCGATAGTTCATAATCGACATTTTCTGACGGAAAATTCAATCTCGGAAAACCCTTTGCAATAGCCACATTGGCCTTTAACAACAATAAATCTTCAATTATATGGACCCATTCAGTAATTTTAATTTTTTCTTCAATTCTACAATGGTCTGTTGGTAGTGTTTCAATGTCAATTTTAACTTGATTTAAAAACCCTGCTCTTGTTCTTTCACAGTTATTTATATTCAAAGTAATTGAGTGATCTAATTTTTTCAATTTATTAAAATTTAAATCTCTATAAGAACTTAGATCAAAAAAGCCCAAAACAACTATATTGGGTTTCATTCCACCCAAGCCAGAACCTGTGAAGACATTTCGAACTCCCCAAATGACACTTGAATCCAAATTGATTTGAATAAAAGACTTGATATTCATCAAGTCTCTTAACTGTATCCATGAATTTCTTTGTTTTTCATATTCTTTAAAGAAAATTGGATCCAAATCACTGTCATTTTCAGTTCCGTTTGCAATCCCGTTTGAATAGTTATTCTTGTTAACCAATACATGGCCAAGAATGTATAACCCACCTTTTTTCAAGCTGTTACAAAATTGTATGAGATTCCAGCTTGTCCTGGGATTGTCAACTAGTAATAGTATCTGTGGTCTCCAATATTTCACATTATCCTGTCTTAATCTTAGTAAGTATTTTCGAACTTGATGATAGATTAGTGATTGAGATACATCACCCCATGATTTGGGAGGACAAGTATAATGAATCAATACAAATAGAATAATCAAGAAAACAATGACCATTGTAGCAGAGATACCATCTACTATAAACATTGCAATTATTCCGGCAATTGAGCCGATTAAAGCAGTTAGAGCACTGAAATATTTGAAACTTGGTCTAAAATTAGGAGCCGAAGATAATTTTAATAAAAAGCAAGCAAAATTTGTCACGATGAAAGTCATCAAAAAGGCCATTGTGATGAAAGTAGCAATTTGATTAACATCTGATAGGAGGAAAAGTTGACATAAAAACCAGGATAAAAAAATGGAATATTTTGAGGAAGAGCCGTCTTTATTTGTTCTAAAATTTTGAAGGCCAGGGATAATTTCGTCATTAGCTATGGCTTCAAATAAATATGAAGCGCCTACCACACCACAAATGACGGAAAATAAAGAGGTGGATAGTTCGCCTAAGATTATGATGACTCCAGAGATATTAATTGTCTGGATAATCTGGACATCTTTATATAGCAAGTCTCTTGGTACTGAGATGCCTAAAGCCATTATTACTATAGAATAGCAAACAAAAGTTAGTAGCAAACCCCAGAGAGTCCCTTTTGGAATTGATTTTGAAGGTTTTCTTAAAGAGCCAGACATTGCAGCGCCTGCTAGAATACCAGCGGTTGCAGGAAAAAAAATACCAAATAAATCATTAAATGTTTCCTTGCCAGGCAATTGAGAGCCAGCGGCACCTCGAGTGAAGTTTGGAAATAAATTATTTGAAAAGGTTTCCCAAGATGGACCAGAATAGAAGGAATTCAAATCAGGGATTTGAAAGGGTTTTACGAAAAGAGTGGATAAGGGAATTGAGATATTGGCACACATTAGTAAAAGAAAGAATAAGGAACCAGCCGCACTGACCAAAGAAGAGCCAACAGCACTGATACAAGTGCATAGAAACAAAATTGTAGTAGAATAAAAAAAAGTCCAGTAAGAAGAATCAGGCAATATTCTTAGTAATATCCCATTTGAAGAACCAAAATTGATCAATAAAGGTTCAACCAAACCAACGACATTTAATGAGGAATTGAGGACCTGGCCAATGAAAAATACAAGACCAATGGACCCACCAAATTCAGGACCTAAAGATCTTGAGATCATGTAATAAGCACCGCCGGTTCTTACAGTGCCATTTGTAGCAATAGCTGAGATGGATAGAGTGGTTAGCAAATTTATAACATAGCATAAAACCAAAGTAGCGATGGACAACAAAATACCCAATTGACCTATTAGAAAGCCAAAACGTAGGAACATTAAAATTGATAAGACATTTAAAGAAGTTGGGATAAATACACCGTCGAAAGTGCCCAATTTATTCGAAGCAGAGAGAGATTTTTTGAGTTGGTTATCCTTTTTAATGAAATTTTTTGTTACTATTACTGTGTTTCTTCTTAGGTTTCTAATATCATTATTAGGAAATAATCTAGTGTTAGAAGGAAGGTTGATATTGTTATTAGAGAGGACATTGTTATTGAGATGAGCATTATTTATTGAGCCATAAGTGACATTACTATTGGGTAGTAGGTGAGAGGAATCTTTTATTTTAGTCATGAAATTGAATGTCGGGACAGATCAGTATTGATTAGCAATTATCGATTAGTATTTGTCAATTAGTTGTTAATTATCAACTGTTTGGTAACAGACTATATGATGATGAATATGGGATGACGATTTAATTGGGTAGCAAGGTAGCAAGTGAATTAAATAATAAGAGATGGAAAAGCGATTTTTAAGTTTTGGTCTTGGTTTTGTCGTTTTTTGGTTTTTGAATTTTTGTTTTTTAAGCTTTGTTTGAAAAAATGAGGTGGGAGAAGATTGGGGAGTGGTAAGTTTGACTTTCGAAGTGGGAGAAAAACAAAGAAGGACAATTGGTATATATAGAATTTGGGTAGAGCAAGAAAGTCTGGAGGATTGAGTGATTGAATTCAGGAACATGAGAAATAAGATAGAAATATATGGCAGTTAGTGAAAAGATAGAGTTCTGGGAAGAAAGACTATCTTGCAGCAGAAAAGCAACGCGAGTGCATGCTGTGATTGGACAGCAAGATGCGATAACGTCTTCTTCCGAATTCGAAGTGCAGCAGCTGCGTGATTAGTTGAGATAACAGCCGCCGATAAGTGATAACCGGATCTGCAGCAGATCAACGGACCGGATGCACGCCGGACGTAAACTCACGTGCAGAATCTGATCACCTGACTTCTGCGCACCCACACCACTGGTCAGAAGTGGCCGGGCTGGATTCGGAGAAGAGCTGCGGCCAAAGAACGTGCTTTCAGAGCCGCTGTTTTCAAGGCCGCTGCTTGTGCTTCCTGTGGTGCCTCTGCTTCTCCTCGTGCTCCTCATCGTGCTTCCACAAACTGTGAAGCTGCTTCGACCGCTAGAACCGACCGCATTTCTAAAGCCCCCACACTGTCTTACTTCCATCTCAATTTCTCGCAATTCGCCTCCAGCCCAACTTGATCTTAACTGCGTAACTTCATTTGAAATTCATCTTAAATTCATCTCAAATCACCAAACCATCTCCAAATCACCACCAAATAACTATTTCTCCTTTCTTCAAACCTGATTCTCTTGATCTTCACATCAAACACATCAAAGGAAACACTCTCCATTTATTTTGGCTTTCTCAGTTTTCATTTATTCATCCTATTCTATTTCTCCCAATTATTTTTGGTTTTCTGTTTTTTTATTCATACTTACTATTTTTATATCGGCGCTTAACTTCTGTTCATTTCAATTTTGGTCTGTTATTTAATTATAATATTTCTCACTTCACCTTCTATCTTTAATCCACTCTAGGTCCAGCATCTATTGTGCTTTTATCAATTTCATTGTTTCATTATTTCGTTATATCATTATATCATTATATCATTATTTCATTATTTCATTTTAAAATGTCTTCCACCAATTTATCTAATTTATCTAATTCAGCTAATACAAATCCTTCCACTAACTCAACCTCTGCCATCACTTCAAATACTGATGAGCTCATAACTAATTCTATTATCTCCAACCTTTCTTCCTCTATCTCCCATTCTTCTCATTCAATCCTTTTACCTGCTCCTCCTCCAAAGGAAAACCCATGGACAAAGAGAAAACTATCTCAATCAATTCCAAATCAAAATATTTTGGCTCCTAATATCGATATCTCTAATAACAACATCACCATTTCCGATATTTCAAATCACAAACAAATCCTCAATACTTCAGAACAGATACAACATCAAAATACATCCACCTCAAATAATAACGCCAACAATACTACCAATATTAATAACACCAATAATACCAATAATACCAATAACACCAATAACACTAATAACACTAATAACACTAATAAAAACTCTACAATGTCAAAACAAAAACTCAAATATTCAAAAAATCAAAAATGGATTCCTTATCCTGATGCTGAAATCGAATTGTTTCCCACAACTAAAGACAAAAAATCAAAACAAAAACAAAAACAAAACAAAAAAAAACAATCTCAATCCAATCCTAATCTCATCTCAAATGAATCAAATATCCCAAATAATGATTCAAATTCAAATGATTCAAAAAAAGATTCATCTAATTTAAAAAAAGATTCAATTAATCCAAAAAATGACTTCAATCATACCAACAATAAAAAAGATAAATCTCAATTCAAAAAACCAAATTCCTCTCCAAATTTACCTCCCATCCCTCTCTTTACCAAAAAAATATCTTCCACTTCCGGTTCTATTTCTGCAAATAAAAATCAAATTCAAATAAAAAAATCAAATCTCAACGATGCTTTTGAAAACCTCTCCATTGATACCAACTTCAATAAAAAATCAAACGAAAATCTCTCAATTTTGTCCAATTCCGATTCTGAGCCTTCAAACCCTCTTCCCACCCAAGACGTCTCTCACAAAGTTGATAAAGACACCAACACAAACCATATCCAAAAACCGGTCGATAAATCTCCTGACAATTATAAGCCCAAAAATACCTCAAGTACAAATACAAATTCAAATTATAAACGCTCCTATAATAACGATAATACAAACCCAAAATACAATAACCATCAATTCAACAAATATAATAAAACTCACCATCAACGTCGTTCCTTTGACCGCCAAAATTACACAAATAAATACAACAACAACAACAACAACCATAATAATAATAATAATAATAGCGCTACTAACAACAATAACAATAATAATAGTGCCAATAACAACACCAACACCAACACCAACACCAACACCAACACCAACACCAACACCAACAACATCGACAGCAATAACAATAATGAAACCACTAGTAACAAAAATAATAATCGTTACAATAGAAATTCTTATACGATCAATCCCTTTTATAGTCCTTATCGAATTCCAGATATCCCCCCTGCTCAATCTTACATTACTCCAAATCCATTTTATCCAAACACTATACTATCCCCAAATGTTATCAGTCCTATCCAATTTTCCCCAATATATACAACCGCTTTGAATCCTACCGGAAATAATAACAATATTTCGGCTAGAAGTTTTAGTGATAACAGCAACAGCTCTAAATCTTTTAAAAATGATTATAACATTTCTGACACTAAAAAAAGAACTTCTTCAAAATCCCCTTTAAATTATGACTCAAATGATTACACCCCTATTAGTCCAGATAACATACCTCCTTATGATTCTATATCCAATATCAATAATTTACCTCAATTCAGTCAATACAACCCATTAAATCAACTAAATCAAGTTTCACAATTAGCTCATTTGCAACCACTAGTATTTTCTCCAGTTTATCTTCCTCAGGTCTATGATGAAAGATTATCATTGATGATTACACAATTATCTTACTATTTTTCTTTTGAAAATCTAATAAAAGACACATACTTGAGAAAATTAATGAATGTTGAAACTGGAGGAGTTAAACTATCCAAAATCGCTAATTTTAATAGAATTAAAACCATTGTTATCAATGATTCATTAACTAACGCTAGTAAAAGTAAAGAGGAAATTCTAGCAGAAACAATTGAATTACTCAAATACGCTATCAGTTACATTGGTGAGCTAGAATTGATTAATGATTCAGAAGTTAGATCTCTAGATTGGAAAAATTGGATTTTCACTTCTACAAACTCACACAATTTATCTGAGTAAAACAAATCTTTTTTTTTAAAAGATCGTGTTGAAGTTTTATTAATATTCTTCTAAACTTAATATTTTTTGTTTATAATTTTGAAAATTTTATTGTCAATTGTTAATGACTACAAAAACAAATCACTTGATTCTTTTCTGTTGAAAGATATTATATTATTTGTTATCTTTTTTAATTTTCTTTTCTTTTTTCTTTTTTTTTATTTTTCATACTACTATACTGGTAATGATTTAGAAAAAGCAAAAAAACATGAATTGCATTGGATATGAACTCAAAATGCATCATTTATTTCTGAATAACTATGTAATTCATAAAATATTCAATTTTCAATTTTCGACTTCTGACTTTCGACTTTTGACTTTTATTTTATCTTGCCAATTTTTGGCTTTCTTTATTGTTTTTAATATAATTTTTTTTACTGATAAATTTATTCATCCTATGTCTAAAATCAACTTAATTGAAGAATTTACAGTCCAGCTGAGTTTGGTTCAAATTCTGTGTTTCTCGATTGTTGTTTATGAGAGCACTTTGTTATACAATTTGACACTATACCCACCTACCTTTTATTTTTATTTTTTATTTTTTATTTTTTATTTTTTATTTTTGTTTTTATATATTATTTTATTCACCATAAATAATTTTGCTAGAAAAAAGTGCTTGAATATTAATAAAAATTATGTTTTTCATTAAAATTTTTTCATCTTTGCAGTATCAAAGCATTTATCTTAATTTTGTAAAAAGATAAGAATAAACTATTTCAATGCGTAAGCCCGGAATCGAACCGGGAGCCCAACGATGGCAACGTTGAATTTTACCATTAAACCACTTACGCGTCTTCCTGGAGTTGAAGACACTTGTGTTTTTTTACAAAAATATTTTGACCTAAACACGCTGTAAATCTACTTGACGCGTTTTGGCAGCTGAAAGTGCTGCTGATGTGAACATATCGGTTTGGTTCGATCTGCTTGGGCTGGAACACCACAAGAAGTTTCAACTCTGCACACTCTTCTGGCTCGGCAACAGGAATAACAAATTATTTTTTACCATGTCAACCGAAACTTCTTTGAGAGAAGAGATCATCAAAAAGTTTGGTAAGCTGGCTGATAATGATGATATAGTAAAACTATGTCAAAGTATTATTCAACTATTCAATTTTGATGTTGAACAGTTATTTATTAATTGGGAATCGTTTTGCGTTACAAAAGGTGATGAGCTTCTTGATGCTTTTGACCATAGAAGCAATTCGCTAAACAACGAATTTCATAAATCCACTGCTAATATTCCACTTAATTCAGCCAACTTGGGGAAATTGCAAGACTATATTATAAAAAAGATCGAAAAAAATTCAGAAAATAAAAAAAAATTGCTAAATAATTCTGTCAAGAAATCAATGATCAGATCAAATTTGAATATAAACTTGAACAGAAACAGAAATAGAAATGTAACCTCTTCTCCAAATACAAATCCTATGTTTCCAAATTACTTGCCCTTATCCCCAAACTTAAATCTCCCAAACTTATCAAAGAAAAGATCAAATCAATCTTCCCCAATTAGTGTCTCAGTCAAAAGAAAAAACTTGAATTCAATACCTCTACCCACTCTAGCTTCTCACCCACAAAATACCAATATCGATGTGGATGGTGACAACGATGATGATAACGATAATGGCGTTTTCAGTTCCTCTCCAATTAAAAAAAAATCACAAACATCAAATCAGTTTTTTAATTCGTCTGAAAAACTTGATCAATCAATTGACTCCACTTCAAATTCTGCCTATACCTCTGGTAGAATAATCCAATCTTTAAATTCTCACATACTTCCTTCAAGTGGATTTGATCACAAATCTTTCAATCCAGAAGTAGACTTAAATCCAATTAAAATAACAGCAAACTTTAATCAAAAAAAATACAACTTTAGATCAATGAGAATTAAATTGTTGGAATCAGCAGATTACTTGGATGAACAAATCGATATTTTCACTCGATTGATATCAAGTCATTACAATTTCTCCAATGATCAATTTGGAAATCCAACAATTTCCTCTCAAGATGAAATTATAACTGTTGGCAGAATAGTTTCCGATTCCCCAATATCAGACTTTGACACAATTTTAAATTCAAACTCTTTGAGCTTAGAAACCTCAAGAATTTCCGGTATTGGTAACAGAATTTCATTAAATTTATCGAATTTAAACAACTATTCTTTCTTTCCTGGCCAAATTATAGCCTTTAAAGGAAAAAATATCAGTGGTCAATCATTTATTGTTAACGAAGTTGTTGGATTGCCATTACTAGGTGCTCCAGCTTCCACCAAAGATGAATTAGAAGAGTATACAATTAATTTAAAAAGTAATAAACTAAAGATAATGGTCATCTCAGGCCCTTACACAACAAATAATAATTTAAGTTTTGAGAATTTGAAAAACATAGTTGATAAAATTAATAATGAAATAAAACCTCATTTGGTTATACTATTTGGTCCGTTTATTGATATAACACATTCAAAAATTTATGACGGCTCAATTGCCGATGATAATTCTAATAATTCTAATAATTTAAAAATTGCTTTTAAACAAAAACTAAGAACTCTAGATGAAGTTTTCAAGTTTATTATCATATCAATATTAAAAGAAATTAATAATAAAATTCAGGTAGTTTTAATTCCTTCATTGAAAGACGCAACATCTAATCATCCATCTTATCCACAAACCAACTTTGACAGAAAATTTTTGAACTTGCCAAAAAATTTCAAATGCTTTCCAAACCCTTCCTCATTTCAAATAAATGAAATCAATGTTGGTGTTTCAAACAATGACGTTTATAAGGACTTTAAAGATGTTTGTAAAGGTGATTTATCAAAAGAAAATCGATTTGATAGAATTTCAAATCATCTTTTAGAACAACGCAAGTACTATCCATTGTTTCCAGGGGGGTTAAAAACAAAGAAAACGATCAAAAATCAGTCAATTGAAAGAGGAAATGATATTAAAAGTTTGACAGCTGATGAAAATTCAGAACACATCTCTGGCTCGGATTTGGATTTGCCATATATGGGATTATCAGAGTTTTCAGAAGTAATACCAGATATTATAATAATACCATCTGAACTAAATTCATTTGCAAGAGTTGTAAAAAATGTAATCTTCGTTAACCCAGGTTCATTGATGAAAAACAATCATACCGGAAACTACGCAGTTTTGTCAATTGATCCTCCAGACCCAGATTCCAGTGGGGTTACAAAGATTGAAGATGATGGTGATGATGATGAATTGTATATACACAATGTTTGGAAAAGAGCCAGAGTAGATATAATAAAAACGTAAACAAAATAACACCTTTCTATTGTTCTATATTCTCATATTGTAGCTCACACTTACAATGAAAATTTTTATCCTATATTTGTTTTTCTTTATACTTTTAAATAATTAATCAGACGATATTTAACGAGTGACATCAATTTTATCAGATATTTCATTTTTATTTTTGTATTTTTCTAGTTTGCATGAAAGATTGCTGATAAAGTAATAGGTGGTTTGATTTAAAAACAGCTTTTCTTTAATAACTTTGCCAACTTTCTTTAATGATTGCAAGGCTCAAAAAAAAAATTGTCAAATGTGCCAGTTTCTCAGAATACAATATCAAGCAATTTTAACAATAATCAAAGCTAATTGCAGATGAAATAATAAACTAGGTAGTTATATTTGATCTTTATGGAAACCATTTGAAATTGTGGTTAATTTCTGATCCTGGAAGAGAGGATTTCTTTGATGGTGAAGATGCTATTTTATAAATTCAATCTCAGCATTTGAAAAAAGCCCATCTAAGAACAAAAATTGTAGGTGTGTTAGAAATCACCATCAAAATGCAAATTATAAAATAGTTCTCAGTGGTGTTGACCCAGACAATATAATTCATTAAATGGAGAAATGTTGCATAAAATGAATGAAAAAGGAATTTTACATTTTGGCTGGTTCATTAAAATTGAATACAATATTAAAAGGCCGCATGAGATACAAAAACAGAGAACATGAAGAAACAGGATTTTATTTCAGGGATGAAATTAAATCGACAATAAAAAAAAAGATTAAAACATGGGTGAAAAAAATGTATGTGAGACCATCAATTAAGTCAAACTAATCATTGAAAACAAATGCTTATAAAAGTATTATACTCAGCCAGATGTTATTGTTTCAAGAGAAAACCATCCAAAATTTTTTGTCAAGGTTGGCAGTACTTGGGGATATGAAACAATCATACAAAAAGTTCTTTCTGATTTTTAAAAAAACAAAGAATTATATTTCACAAGATGATTTGGTCAACTGGATCCTATTATTCTCAAATAAAGCTGTTTTTAAGGATTTAACAACTATGTTAAAAAATATGATAAATATAATGAATATGAACCCAAATTTATGAATCCAAAAATTGGGGTAAAATTGATAATCACTAAGGAGAATGACAAAAAAATATGTTAATGTTTGAATATTGCATATTGGTGAATTAACGTCAAATCTCACTTCATGATAATAATAAGCAGCTTTCATTTAATCTTAAATCATTGATTGGTGAGTTGCCAGATGTATTCAAAAAAAACTTTCTGATTAAATTAGGTGACCAGAATAATAAAATAAATCCAGCCTATTTGTCAAAGTTATTGAGCAAGTGTGTTAATCTTGATGCGATTGAATCTAAAACATTTCAGCTAGATAACTTTCACAAACCCAAATGGTTTGATTCAGAGCTACTTATTTAGCATGTAGTTTGGCCGCCACCATCATTATTACAAGTCTCGTTATTTGTTCCATTGCAATCACGAATTGGATTAGGATTGAGTTCATAGAGATCTCTGTATTTGTTATTTTTGCCGTAATTGTCATCATCAAGAACACAATTAATTCTTTGTTTTTCAGATTGTTTAATCGTTTGCACATTGTGAATTAATTCATCAGATAAATGACACAAACCTCTTTCTTTAATATCAACCAAAATGTCAAAAGCTAATTCGTTAAATCTTTTACGGGATAGAACAGAAAGTTTTGATCTAGCAAGTTGTCTTTCAGTATTTTCTTTTGGATTTTCCTCTCGTCTTTTTTTTTTGAATTCTTCAATATTTTCATCACCTTTATCTTTATTAATTTGATTTTTAATATAAATTTTATTTTCGATGTTTTCAGTTGCAAACAATGAATTGACAATGAAATTATTAGTGATTTCATTAGATTTGAGAACGTCATCACCTTCATGCCGTATAAAACCGGGAGAATTCAATTTGTTGAGAACTTCATTGATAACATCAAAAACCAAATTTGAAAACTGGTCTGTTAACAAAACTTTTATTCTATTTCTTCTTTTTTCAAGTTTTTGTATAGAAGCAGTATCCCTCCAAGTTTTAATGATAGGATGGTTAAAGTAAGAAATAAGAATTTTATATTGTGTGGATAGATCTGTAACTGTTTGTTGAGTAGGATTAGTAATAGGAACAAAGTTTTCAAAGGCAAAAGCAGAAAAATCAGTAAATTCAGGATCATTGCTATTTAAATTCGAATCTAAATCGGATGTTGAAACTAAATTTTGTTCATAATCAACAAAAGAGTTAGAAATTGAGCCTGTGTTTGAGTGAGGATTTGTGTTTAAATAAGTATTTGTAATTGAATAAGAATTTGTGGTTGAATGAGAATTTATAGTTGAACAAGAATTTGCGGTTGAATATGAATTTCTGTTTGAATATACAGGTGAAATCTCTTTCAAACTACCGCTTTGGTTACTTGAAAAATGGTGAATTTTGTGTAAATCAAAACTTGAATTTTGGTTCTGGTTTTGGTTTCGATCAGTACAAGGGATTGAGTTGTGATTTGGATAATTGAATGGAAAAGAAAACACACTTTTAAAATCATTATATTGAGTGGAGTGGTTTTGTGATTGACTAGTTGGACTAATGATTTTCAAAAAAGAATGCTTATAGTTTGGATGTATTTCAGAATTAATAAATAAAGACGATTCATGCAGATCTATAACAGAGCAGATATTGGGATTATTGAACAGTTCTTCATTTTTTTCAGCAGGTGTTTCAAATGTATGATAGCCAAGGGTATATATAGGTTTTAATGAGTTCTTATCATTATGTGTTGGTTTTTCTTCTCTATTATTCTTTTTTAATATGTTTTTAATCTTCAACAAAATACTAGGCATTATTATTATTATTATTATTATTATTATTATTATTATTATTATTATATACTGTTATAACTACTTTTGTTGTCCTTTTTTTTTGTTCTAATGTTCTAAAGTAGCTAAGTTGAATATGAGATATCAATTGATTTAAATGTGAAGAACAAAAGAAAAAAAAGAAAAAAAAGAAAAAAAAGAAAAAAAAGAAAAAAAAAGAAATAATTAATTTTCAAAAGAATAGCTGAAGCAGAAAAAACCAAAACCTGACCAAACGCAGGGCTAAAGCTAGATCTAATATAAAAAAACCAATTCATGATCAAAATATTAGTAATATACAAGAAAATTCAGTAGAAATCTGAATCACAAAAAAAAGAAAACCTTTTGAAGCTATAAAACACAAGCTTGTGATTAGAGAAAAAAATGTTTTTAATAGAAAATACAGTTGAAACCAGAGTTGTGGATCAAAGAAAAATTTTTTTTTTCTAACTTTTTAACCATAAAAGTCTTCTTTGATTGAATCTAAAAATTTAAGTGACTCTTTCTGGATTTTTTTAAAGTCATGAGCCTTTTTTTGATTATTGAAAGTGAGATTATAGAAGTTGTCGATTTGATTAGGAAGTTCGGGTTTTTTGAGCAAAAAAGTGTTCGCATCTTTCTGTTGAGTCGGTGTATTTTCGGTTTTAGTATTTTCGGTATCATGATTATGTATCTGTTGTTGATTGTGACTGTGATACCCATTATCGTAACTTTTTTGGACAAAATTAATTTGCATTGAATCTTTAAATCTTTGATTTTCTTGTGCTTTTTTAGCAGCCAATTGATGAGAATTAAATTTTTTTGAAGCCAAGTGAAGGTTCTTATTTGTTGTTGTGGGAGTTTTATGTCTATTATTTCCATTTTTGTAAGATTGACTTAAATGATTCTCTAATATACTATCCTCATTTTTATTAAACATTTCAAATAATTTAGATTTTAAGTCATTTACTTTTTGTGAAATAATTTCATCAGTCAAAGCTTCATTGCCATTTTCTTGTTCATCTTCTAGTTGTTCTTGTAGCTCCATGCATTTAATTTGGATCAATCTCTTTTTTTCATGCAATAGAATCTCCTTATCACCTTTAAAATTCAAAGTCTTTAGCGCCTTTTTTTTTTCCAATTCATTTTTCTCTTTCAAGTATTTTCGTCTTTCATAATAGTTCCTTTGGTGTGGGTCTGTCTGAGACCTGTTGGAAATGTTTCGCTGGATATAACCATTGGTTGCAGACCCTCTGGCTGTAGATAAACCTATACCATTATACGACATTTGAAGAGTTTTTGATGGCAATGTGGGATGGTGATTAATTGTAATCCATCATCCAGTAGAGATATTGGCTTTAAGCTGTTGAGATTTGATACACGTGACTAAAAATTATACTTCATTTTATAGGTACGTATTCTAGAGGTAAGTAGTGTGAGAAATTAGAGTAGAAACGTGTAGGATACAACTGTAAGACTATAGATTAGCAAGTATGGCTTATTTCCAAGGGGAAACGAGTGTTCAGACGTCACGTTGCCCACCTTAGAAAGGATAGACTCTCAAGATAAGCACAACCTAAGTGCGGGTAATGTTTAATGCAGAAATCTGTGTCTCTTTCATTCCACCTGTGTGGTACGTCACTCTTGTTTATCTGACGCTTTCCAGTCAGTGTTTTTTGTTTGTTCGGTGAGAACAAGAAAAATCAAAAGAAAACCAAAAGAAAACCAAAAGAAAATCAAAATAAAATCATGTTAAATGCCTATTATCTGCTATATCGTATGGTTTTCTCAAGCTCAGCGAAAAGAAATAAGACACAGAATAGAGAGTACATGGTAAGCGGACGAAGCGGATGAACGCGGAGACTCAATGGATTGATCCACTGCACTGGATACGTTCAGCAGCTATTTCCCGCTTGGTAGCAACGCAGCCTCCTTCTGGATACTGCACAACTCTTATCGACATGCATGCTTTTAGATCGCCGAGAAGATCTAGTGAGAACAATCAAATGCGGATGTGATAGTTGCAGCGAATCGGTGATGTATCCCAAAGCAGAAGTGATTATAATATAATTGAGCAAACATCGATCTGCTGCCTGTACATCTGACTAATGAGTGTTATTTATTTCCTATTAATGCGACACAACCATGCTCAAGACCAGTTCCTGTCATGCATCTTGCTTCTGGTTGTCTCCTTATGATCGAGTTATTATGACCTCACTGTCTCATGTCCTTTTTATACTTCAAATCTATCAATATTGAGTAACATTTAAAGGCTTTTGCAGATGCCAATTTATTGTTGATGGTCTCAAAAAAATTCTTATTTCTATTGTCTATTCTCAACTTTTAATATAAATACTCTTTGATTTTCCCTTTTCCTCAGTAAATTTTGCTGAGATATAGAATCATAGTTTTTCAATTAAACATTTTTAAGATATAACAGCAGACTATTAACCATGTCCGAAAATTATTATCCATTCTATCCAGCTCCATGGACAAATATTAAAAAGAGTGATGTTACTGATAACAATCAGAATTTTGCTGGGTTTTTTAGGCCAAACCCCAATAAAGATTCTGATTTTGATTCTGATTCAATTTCAGATACACCTACAACCTTATCTTCATCTACGAGAACTCTTGCTAATTCACTTGTATCTGATCTAACAAGAAATCAAATAGCTGAGAATAACAATAAAAATAAAATTCTTTTTGTTAAAATTCAGAATTTTCCTCATTTGCCCACTTCTGAAATTTCACTATATGATAAACTCAATAAGATCATAACATGGAGCACATTTCTATATCATTTGAAAGAGCGTTTTTACCCTTATATTTCTCATCTTTTATTTAGTAAAAATATTAATATTTACTTGCCCCAGAAAAACTGTTACATCTTATCTGATCATTGGCTATATTTCGTCAACACTGGTATTTATAAAATTATTATCGAATTAAAAGATATTAATTACATTCGGAAAGGATTTC
>JAKTTS010000251.1:0-22123 GCA_030560485.1 Ascoidea tarda (nom. inval.) | reverse complement strand
ATAATAATAATGATAATAATAATGATAATAATAATGATAATAATAATGATAATAATAATAATAACGTCTGATAAGGGATGATTCGAATAGGATTACTCTATTGAGACAAAACACCATAACGGTGGTCTCGAGCGATGAGACATGTGACGTCTGACAATTTTTGATTAGATTGTGTAGATAAATAGAATTATTTAAAGCTACATGTGTAGATACATATAAATAACTCAAATTAATGATATAACAAGTTGGTGAGAGTAGACCAGGCTTTTAATGATAAACTAGTTAAAATGAATTTGGTATCAATAGATGACAAAAAAAATCGAAAATTAGAAAAATTAAGCGAGATTTGCGTACGAAAGTTGATTCAGTCCATTAAATTAATCAATGATTTTGGGAATTTTAACAATTACAATACGTTAAAGCCGATATTGATTAAGATGGATTACTTGCAATTGAAACAAGTTGAAGTCAATAATCCTGAGTTGAAGGGTGAGAATAATATAAACTGGTATAATTTGATAATAAAGGATTTTCCCAAGCATTCATTAACAATCAAGATTCAAAAGGAATTTAATGATAATAATGATAATAGGAAGGATAAGAGTAAAAACAGAATTAAAAGAAACTACTTTAGGATGTACGAAAGAATATATAATGAAGTCAAAGAGAAAAGAGAAAACGCATTAATCAAATTGAAAGAAAGTTATAAATCGTACAAGGACAATAAGGAATTCAAGATAATGGAACTTAAGCAGCCAGATGTGATTATAAGAAAACGGAAATCAGATTACAGCTATTATAATAATAATGGGAACAGTGAAAACAAGAGACATATCGGGTACAGTAATTATGATAGATTCAAGTCACCAATGATGAGAAAAATCAGCAAAGATGTGTCGAATAAGGGGACTATTAATAAATACAGCAATTTGTTTATCAACACTAATTACAATAGCAGTGGCGTTTCCAATACGGCAAATGTTGCTTCTGTTAAAAGAAGTGCAACTACTACTAATACAACTAATCATACTCCTACCCCTACCCCTACTCCTACTGGTAATGCCTCCAAAAATAACCAAATCGCGAGAAATCGAAAAGAGCTCTTGGCCAACAATACAGCTGCCAGGATGGCTGGCAACAAACATAGAGAGACGGCGCCCAGAGGGAGTGCTCCAAAAAGCACCAAACCCGTTTCCAGAGAAGGTGCAAATACAAGCAGCAAAAGAAGCAGAAGCAGCAAAAGCAGCAGGGAGAAAAAACCAGATAGCAAGAAAACACGACCCAGGCCGGCGGTAAGCGCCATCTTTATGGATAGGTGATAACGCACAGCACGGCAAATGGACTCACATATACACACATGCAAGACCCGCACTGATGGCCCCAACGCGCGGCAGTCCGTGTCGAGCGTGTTGAGCGTGACGAACGAGGTGCGCGTGGGGCACGGCACTCAGGCGCTGCACAGCCGCAGCAGCTGCAGGAGCCGCAGCGGCGGAGACAGCCAGGAGACCGGGTCCAGGCAGCGGCAGGAAAACGGCTCCCCTTTCGCAGCGCTTCCACGACCTTTTTCGCTGCGACAGTCTTGTTCTTTATTTTTATTTTTAGTCAATTTCAGCTCTCTGTTTTGCTTCCTTTATTCTCTTTTTCCCAGTTTTCTTTGCTGACCTGCTCTATTTCCAATTCAAAAAAAAGCCCAACGCTGCCAACGTCACCCACGTTATCAAGTATGGTTTCCTCTGCAGACTCACCTCCCAGCAAAGCGAATTTAGGTATTAGGAACAATACTGGTGCTGCTATTTCCAATGGTGTTCCCAGCCCTAATGCCAATGTCAACAACACCAACAATGGCACCGCCAACAATAGCACTGGTAATGCCAACTCAAACTTTACCTCTTCTGACGACGAGTTTGAGGAATTCACTGAGGACTTCAACATGGTCACTCCTGTTAAAAAGACCTTTGATAACGACCATTCGCTGGCCCATGTCAACAACATCAACACCATCAATAAGAGAACCTCTTCAATGCCAACTCAATCCGTCAACAAAAAAAACTCCTCCCAGTCGTTATTTTCCTCTACCAAACTAAGATCTTCAACTGCTAATCAATTAAACTCAAATAAAAAATTGTCCAAAAGAAGTTCCCTAATGTCTTTCTTCAAGGGCAAAAAGTCAAGCTCCTCCTCCAATATCAACCAATTAAACCACTCCAACACGTCCACGTCCACCTCCATCAATACCAACACCAACACAACTACTAGCACCAACACCGGTGCTAGTAACAACATCAATACTAACACCACTAGCAACAACCCCAACTATATACCTTTCAACCCAAATGCCTACAACAATAGTGTCTCGTCCTACGATTTTGATAATGCCGATAATCAATCCTTAAACTCAAACATGACAACTAAGACCTCCATCTCTTTCATCCTACATAAAAATAAAAACAAAAAAAATTCGCCCAATACCTCCACCAATAACGCTGCAAAACATAATCATTCTTTTTTCAAATCCTTTAAAAAGAGATTAAGTTTCTCAAATTTACACGATATAGTGATTAACGAATCTGATGACAATTATGATTCAAATTCAAATCCAAATTCAAATTCGCATTTAAATAATAACACTAATAGCTTAAATAATAATCTAAATAATAATAATGACATCAAATCAAGGGATATCAATAACAATTCCAATATCGATCCCCTGATTAATGACCCCATAATCAATCACCATTCCTCAGAAAACTCCTTCAATTCTCATCACAACTCAAATTCCTCAATAGATATTCATCCTCATAAACCTTCTCATTTAAAAAATGAATTCCATTTCAACAATTACATAAACAATAAACCCACTTCCAATAAAATCACCTCCATTAATAATATCGAAATCAAACAAAAAGATATCAACAATGACATCAGCAACAACATCAAAAATAAATCATCTGACCATTCAAATAATATTAACAATATTAATAATATTAATAATATTAACAACATCGACATAGGCGATCAAAATTTACCAAAGATCTCATCCGATTCAAATGATTTAAAAAATTCTAAAACTTCTAAAGAACTAGATTCAATCGATCTAAAAGACTCCAAAGACTCCAAAGATTTAAAAGACTCAAAAGACTTAAACAACTTAAAAAACTCAAAAGACTTGAAAGATTCAAAAGACCCAGAAGATCTAAAAGATCCTTACTCAAAATCAAACACCTCTCCCAAATCTTCCAAATCTCCAAAAGCATCAAGATTCAACAAAGATCCCACCAGCAAATCTCTAATCAAAAAAGACAAAAAGGAAAAAAAGGATAAAAAAGATAAAAAAGATAAAAAGGATAAAATTAAAATCCACTCAAAAAAATCTTCGAGCCACTCAATCACAAATTCCATCTCAAAAAACCCATTTTCAAATAACAATACCAACAATCTTACAAATAAAGATCTCCCAATAAATCATGACAACCCAATCCAAAATCAACCCTCAAACTCTAATGTGTTTGCAAAGAACGACCCAAATTCAAAGATAAATACCTCTCCCAATACGCCCAATAACCCCAATAATTCGTCCAAAATTAAAAATAAATCAAAATCAAAAGGTAAAAACAAACCAAAAAATAAAATCAAAACTAAAAATCAAGATTCAACCTCAAATATCAATACTAATACTAATACCAATACCAATACCAATACCAATACCAACTCAAAAATTAACATAAGTCCAAGTTCAATCCTAAATTCAAATAGACACCCAAACTCAAACTTGAACTCAAATTCAAATCCTAAAAACAAAAAATTTGTACAAATTATCATCCCGGAAATTGTAACAAATAGACCCCAATCTCCTTTGACTCCTACTGACGAAAACTCAAATTTCGCCTCAAATAAAAGCTCCAACGAATATCTGCCTCAGAGCTCTGATGACTATGACAATGGTGAAATTCTATTTCCAAAATCTTTAGACGTTCATGAAGTTGAATCCATTGTCTCAATTGAACGTAAAAGATCCGTTAGGTCAGTCAAAAATCACCATAGAAATGAATCCATGATTAGTAGAAAGAGTAAAAGAGAATCAATTGAAGTCAAAGCTAAAGAAGTCGGTATGACTGTTGAACTCGGTAAAGAGGTTAATGAGCCCCCACTTTTACCAAGAAGAACTAACAGTATCTTGAAAAATAAAAATTCAATCTCATCTTTTAACCATTCCATCAACGAGGAAGTCGAAGAAGAAGAGGAATTAAGAAGCGAATTTTTATCCGATAGAAAAAGAAGATTGGACAGAAAGGGCATTATAAATGATGAACAGCCAATTAGAAGAAATAATAGCAATATAAGAGTCAAACCCATAAATAACTTAAACGATAGTTCGAAGACTACTTCAAATGGAAATGGGGTCGATATTCCAGACTTTGAATTTGATGATTCAAGTTTGAACTTAGAATTTTCTCCAATTCCTTCTCCTGAATTATCTACCACTTCGGCTCCAAGTCAACATTCTACTGAAAGATCATACACTGATAAGAACCAATTTGATAAATCTAGTAATGCCAACAACAATAACAACAACAATTCAGCGGAGGCGAACTTGAAAGCTAATAATATCGGTGAAATTTTAGAACATAAAAGCTCGATAGATAATCTGTCAGATGGCACATTGACAACAGTATCCCCATCAATTAAGCAATCGCCGTTGTTAGAGTCTGAGAATTCACCATCAATAGCATTTTTGCCATCACCAGATCCTAAACAAAATGCAAGACCAGTTTCAATGTCGTTCAAAGGATTAAAAGCCCCAACGTTTAATAACAATGAAAACACTGATAGAAAAGATAGCTTGGATAGTGGAGCATTTAATAGGGGATACGTTTACCCAAATGATAGTTCTGATAGTGACGAGTTTGCTCGTGCTTCGTTTTCTCCTCCTTCCTTACCTTATGCTAAAGATGGATCTGTTCAGTTACTTTCTCATTCAAACTCATCTACGTCATTAAATTCTCGAAGGAGATTCCCTGTGGGCACAGTAAAATTCTCGTCCAGAATTATACTATATGAAACATACAATGGCGATGAGTATGATAGACATCCAGAGATTGCTACGTGTAACCAATTGACGCCCTCACTTGCTTATCAGATTAAAGATGAATTGAATACATTTAAAGCTGAGATGCCTATTCATGAAAGTTCTCGTTGTTTTACCCACTTTTATTAGAAAAATTGATTTTTTAACATATTTTTAATTCTTTTTTTCGTTTCTATTTTTTACTATTGTTTTTTCTTTTTCCTTTTTTTTGTTTTTTATAAAAAGCTAATTTTTTGATTTTGTTTACTAATATTTTTGATTTTTTTAAAATAAAATTTAGATTGATACTAAATTTATTTTCAATTTTCCATTTTCTCTTGAAAAATGAAAACATTAAAACAAGAAATTGTTTTACTTTTTAAAAAAAATTCATTTGTTTTAATTGATATTAATTGATATTTATTACTATTATTACCGTTTAGTGATAATTGCTGTTAATTAACTTTTTTAATTTTTTAATTTATTTAATTATTACTTTGAATATCATTGAAAAATTGATTGTTTAGTCATATTAGTTTTTAATCTTTTATATTTTTCCTTTCAGTTTTGTTTGTTTCTTTTTCTTTTTTCTTTAAATCCACATCCCATTTTTTAAGCATTTCTTTTTCTAAAAATCAAAGTGATATTTTAAAGGTCTCCATAGTTTTCATTTATTTTTATAAAAGTTTTTTTACACTCCCTTTATTTTGTTTATAAATTGAATTCACTTCTTTTGTTTAATGTTTTTTTCGCAATTTTCGTCAAACAACACAATTTTTGCGCTCAAATTTACGATTATGGAAATAGTAGTTATTTTACCGAATTGCAAAGATAGTTCCAACTTAATCTCAATTCGGAATAAGACCCTTATAATTGGCGATGAAAAGCTTTCAGAATTTTTTTTTGAATTTAAAAAAGATTTTGGTTTGAAATATTTTGCTGATTTTGCTTCTGAAGTGGATCGAGAAATGGCTAGAAAAGTTGGGAATTTCTTCAAAAATGAGAAGAGCAAAAAATTCAATAAGCCAAAACGTGGTGGTAAAATAGAAAAGCAGACAAGCAATAAGATAGTTTCCAATGGTATTTGGAAGTCTAAAGGTGGCAGATCATCCTTGAGAAAAATTTCTAAAGTTTCAACATTTGCACAAAATGAAAATGAGGAATTACACAAGAATAGCGAGAAAATTGAAGCTGAGATAGAGGTTCAGAGTGATGTAGAGAAGTACCATAGTAATCAAAAAAGGATCAATCGAAATAATAACAATGCTCAGAACTCATTTGATGCGCTTGTTGCTATATTAGAAAATGAAAATGATCATAGTTTGATTCAATATGATGACGAGATAGCTTTGAATGACAGAAATATTAGCAAAAACTCTGATGAGCTTCTTAGTGCCATGAAAAGTGAAGATGATGGTGAAAATGATAGTGAAAATGACCAAGATAATCAAGAAGTTGAAAATTTTGATGAATGTGATCCAAATTTAGACATAAAATTAGGAGCTGATCCATTTGACTATCATTTTTCTAGTCCTGATAGTGATGTTCTCGATAGATATGAATCTTTTTTTCAAAAGAACGAAAACTCTAAATGGTTAACAAACAAATATCTTGTTGATGAAATGAATTATATGATCACTGTTAATCTTCCCCCAATCCAAAATGAATTATCCCTCAACCGAATTCAGGAGGACTGCACTTTGGGAAATTACCAAAATTATTTAAAGAACACCCTTACAAATTATCATATCAAATCAAGATTGACAAGCTCACTAGAACTGAATAATTTTAAACTATCAAATATTCAAAAACTACTAATCGATCCGATGTTCACGTATAAGGATATTGTATTTCCATATCATGATTATTTGAATGAATCAGAAGTGAGAGATTTATATTCATTACATGTAATAAATCATGTATATAAAACGAGAGATCGAATTCTTAAAAATAATATCAAAATGTCTGCATATAAAGAGAAGCTACGAGAAAATAAGAACCAAAGAAATAATGTAAATGATAGCCACCACCTTGAGGAACCTGATGTTCAGGATCAAGGATTCCATAGACCCAAAGTATTGATCTTATTGCCATCAAGAAATTGCTGTTTTGATCTAATCAAAAAAATGGTAAAAATTACAAACTTGAAACAAGAGAATAGAAAAAAGTTTGAAACACAATTTGCCGATGATTCTCTTGCGAACGAGTTTAAGCCAAAGGATTTTAAATACTTATTTAAAGGTAATAACCAGGATTTCTTTTACATTGGTATTAAGTTCACAAGAAAATCTATAAAATTTTATTCGTCATTTAATCAGTCAGATGTTATATTAGCTTCGCCATTAGGTTTGAAGGGGTTTTTAGAGAATAATTTAAAAAAAAACGAACGGGAAGAGTTTTTGAGTTCGATAGAAATATTAGTTATCGATCAAGCAAATACAATACAATTTCAAAATTGGTCAAATATTTCTTTCATCTTACCATTTATTAATAAAAAATTGACTACCCAGCCAAAGGATTTGGATTTCAGTCGAGTTAGAATGTGGGCAATTAACGACAATTATAAACTATTGAGGCAAAATTTAGTTTTTTGTAAATTTTTAACTCCCGAAATAAATAATTTATTGTCATATAAAAACACGTTAAATCTATCGGGAAAAGTCAAATTTAAAAAAATTTTTAAGTCAGAGTTGGCATCGATCAACAAGATTGGATTTAAAGTTAAACAATATTTTACCAGATTCAATTCAACCAGTCCCCTAAACGATGCAGATGAAAGATTTAAATATTTTAAGATGAACATTGTATCGAGTATATTGAAGCAACAACATGATGATCAAGACGAAGGAGGGACATTGATTTATATATCGTCATATTATGAGTATTTGAGGGTAAAAGATTACTTATTGAATAAGACCTCATTAGACTTTACATCAATTGACGAGTATTCGAACCAATCTAAATTGAGTAGAAATCGAGATTTATTTTTTAAAAACAGGTATAAAATCATGCTATACACTGAAAGATTGCATTTTTATAATAGATTTGATATTAAGGGAGTTAAGAATATTATTTTTTATAATCTACCAAGTGATGAAGTTTTTTATTCAGAGATTATATTACGATATTTGAGTAATTCAATGCTTAATAATATTATTAAGGATATCAATTTATGTTTTGTAAGGGTTTTATATTCCAAATGGGACCAACTTTTATTGGAGAAAGTTGTGGGAGAAGACAAGACACCAATAATGTGCTATTCAAACAACGAGACATATGAGTTTAGATGATTGAAAGAGGATAGAGATGAATAAGATTAAAGGGTTTATTTTATATATATATATATGTATAGTGATAATAATAGTAATAGTGCATTTCTATTTGGGATAAGCGAATCAATCATATCAAGTGGCTAACAGCCATTATAACGCAGCAGATTGATACGTAGGGGCTTAATCTTTCGCCAATTCTTGCAAACTTCCAAAATACACCAGCAACACCAGTTCTGTTTTTATCTAATAACGCTGGCCAGAGAGAGTGGATGTAGGTTGAGGTGCAAATCAAAAGAAGCAAAACCTGCAATAGAGACTGAAAATTAAATAAAGCAGACTATAGAAAACCGAGGACTAGTTAGACTTGACCAAACAGAACCATTAGAAAAAGAAAGGAAATCAAAGTATCATACCATTGTTCTTTGGAAATGTGTTTGATCTGTTTGAAGAAACAAGTTTTGATTGCCAGCTCTTTTAAGCTGGGGGCGAGAAAGCGTGCTCCGCCGGCAGTCCAGTTTAGGAAATGAAAAAGTGCCGACAGTGAGCATAACTCAATGTACATGCAACGCACTAATGCATTTTACGCATTATCATGCATTGATTGTTTAGGGATGAAAAAACGTGTCAAAAGCTGCCCTTCCTCAGATGGAGGTAGAAGTCAGCATACGGTTGCAGCAGAAAACAGCAGACTTTTGTGTAATCAACCGTATAACTGTAGAAATGATTTAAAAATCGTGTTGCAAAAGCAGCAAGCAAAAACGGATTCAAACAACTTGGTTGTTTGACTTTAACTAGTCCATCTGGATTTGGATTTGGTTAGATGAGTCTTTGTTTCAGATATGGTATCTAATTCATTAACTGACGCTCGGCAGTTATTTTTGGTTGAGCAAGCTGTGCTTCAGGTTGACCAACTGCTAAGAATTTATTTGCTGCTTCTCCTGTCAGAGAACAAATATGCTATATTTAAAATAATGGAGCATCACACCACTAAATTTAAAAAAGAATTTGGAAAAAAAAATGCACACTCAATCGTGAAAGCTCAACATTTTTTTATTTTAGTCAAATTCATATCCCTTTTCAAAAACGACCAAATCTAATTCAAAATTGGCCTTTCTTTACTGCAAGCTGAGAAATATACAAATGGGGATCATCACTATCTTAAAACTGCATATGACTCAGTTAATCTCAAATTTTATGAACTAGTACTATCAAAACGCACTGATCCTTCTTTTTGCAATCAATTCAAGTCCATCTCAGGTCCAAAATAGGTTGTGCAATAGTTTCTACACAACAACTAGTTGGTTACATTTCTTTGTTACATTCAATTAGTGCATGGTTAAGCACAAACTTTCCTAAATTAAAAGAAGACCCATCAATATTCAAAATTAAAACCAAAACAAATGTTCAAATCACAAAATGCTTTAACGAATCTCAAGTGCCATTTGAATCACAAAATATTACCATCAAACGTGCAAATATCTTATACGAAAATTATCATATGGTGATTCCTGCTTGCAAAAACCAATTTTCAGCTAGCGACTTTGAAGCCTGGAAAAACAATTTATTAAAACATATTAGTATGGAACCTGCGCAAATCAACTGTCTATTTCAATTTTTTCAATTACAAAAGTTAGTGATTACAAATGAAGAAGACTTGAAGACTATGATTATTTCCAGAATAATTGCTAATATGTGCAGAGTTATATCAGTAAAGTCAATGGCTTTTACTAGTCAAAGTATAAAACAAGAGCTTAAAATATTGAATCGAAATCATCGCAATAATCAATCTGAAACCTATACATTTAGAGTCATCCCTGATTTTTCATTGGTGAATACAAGCACACTGCGAATAATCACACCTTTAGAAATTAAATTACCGAGCATCCAAAAATATTATAATGACTTTTAAACTTCCTTTTTTAAAAAAAAATCATATAGTGGTTCCATAAACCACTTTAAAAATGTGTTTAGTCAATCTTTTTACCAAGCATTATTCACACGCTCAGGAGCTGGCATTATTTTTGATTATGACCATGTATTTATATATGAAATTTTTTTTAATGACAAATTAGACAATAACACCTATGGGATAGATGAAGGAAATATGCTCAAACAAATATCTGTTAAATATAAGTTGCTTTATATGGATAAAACAAACGCCAAAAGCACAACAACAATTGCTTTACTTACAGCATTTTGCTTGAAGATATATGTTACCGATTTAGAACTTAACGAGAGACAAAGAAAGGCAAAAGAAGAAGACTGTTTGAAATTACTAAACATGTTGCAAGTACATGTTGCAAATATTGGAATTTCAGAGTGTGCATTTTATAAAAGCTTGTTATCAAATTCAAAGCTGTTATGTTAGAATATTCCATAAACCAGAGACCAGTTTCAAAAACCTTAGTATGAGTTTTGCTGAAATTATAGAATTTAAGCAAATTTGTGGTGCGTTCACTCAGAGGACTGATAATATTTTTCCAAAGGCTATCAAGAAAATAATACAAAGAAGTTTGCCACATCAGAAATATGCAGCCGTTATCGACGTTGATAGTGAAGTTATATTGAAGATTTACGATGCGGTGTGATGCATTAACCAGCAGTGGAACTCCAGCCGAACCAAAACAATATATTTGGGGTTTCAAGAAAGATTGAGAAAAACCAGACTAAGGTATTTAAAAGAGATAGCTGCTTACAATCAACTATCAGATCCAGCATATAGGTTGATTGTACTACCGTTGCTTAGTTATGGGTTCATTGAACATCCCAATTTAAATGTGCAAGCTGCTCTTCAAGATTTGGACGACTACAAAAACCATAATCCATTGGAAATTGCTGGTTTTTATATCAAGACAAAATATGTTGACGAAAATAAATTATTTGATGGCAAAGAAACAAATTTCAAAGAGGTAAGTATAAAGGGTTTTGGGAATTTGCACAAAATTCACCTAGCTGGCATCGCCCATGGTGATATCCAACTGGACAATGTTGTGTACAATGATAAAGTCAATACATTTTATCATTTAGATTTCGGTTCATTGTCTATTAGAAAAGACAGATCCAATTACACGAAACCAATACCAATTACCCCCAAGGTTTAGATCAGTTTGTCAAAAAATGCTGGTATGATTATGAATCCCTTATCGATTTATTGCTGGATTATAGAAATTATCACAAAATTGATTTTAGATTCTTGGAAGCCTAAAGAGGCAGTTTGACTGCTATAGCAGAAAAAAACATAGAAATAGAAAAAGAGAAAGATTTACAGAAAAATTATCCAATTGATATTTCTAAAAGAAAGACCTGAGATTTTAATCAAATAAAACGGAAAAAAAAGGCAATTAAAAACATTTTATTTTAAATCTACTTTTTGAGTCAGCTTATATCGTTTTTGATACCAAATCCATTTTTACCAAAAGAAGTATTAATGGTTTAAACATTAGTTGGTATAGTGGTTTGAAGCTAATAAAAACATGATTGATAATGTAATTTTACTATTTCGTTTTTGCCATTAAAGTATATCAAGATGATTAATCAAATACCCTTCACCAAGCCAATTTGATTAATAGGATATTGTACTTAGAATACTTTATGTTTATAAACGATTATCAACGATTGTACTTGGCTTGTGATCCATTTTGACTAAACAAGCTTTAAAAAAATTAAAAACTTGAAAATAATTAATTTAATTATTTGAAAATCACCAATCTGGAATCTCATTGTGAGAGATATCTCTGAAATATTCTTGTTTAAAGGCTTCTTCAATTGTAATTTTGCTAGCATTGTCAAAGCCTTTATAGTACAACACCAGTTTGCTGGTCTCTTAGTTCTCTCTACTCACATTGCACCATGTAACCGAAACAAAATAATAAATATACAGCATCAAATCTAAAACATTTCCAAATCGTGATCCTAATTATCAAATAGATCTCGTTTCACAAAAAGAAAAAGAAAAAGAAAAAAAAAAAAAATTAACTTCAATATTCATTAATATTGATTCTGGTTCAGAACTAGAGGTTAATGGGCTTTTGAATCAAAATCAAAATTATTGCTGTTTTTTTTATCACTTAAAACCAAAACTTTGAGAACATTTTTAATAAAAATGCTCTTGATAATACTGAAGATATCAAGACCTTTGGGAAATATATGGTTGGTGTGAAATCGTTTTGGTATGCTCAACATAAACCTATTTTAAAATATTTTTTATCTCATTTTCATGCAGATTATTATATGGGTTTGACAGAAAATTTATCCAAATCTCACTTTTTCATTTTTGGAGCTAATAAAGTCACTTCAATATTTAATGGAAAAAATTCAATAGTTTTCAAACAGTTTATCTAAACATTACTCACTCAACTCCAAACTTTATTTTCCTTTACCAGGAATTGGTTGTTAGAAAATATGACGACTTCATTCACAAAGTAGTCAATCGCAATTTATTTTCAAAAAAATCCAGCAAAATGAGATAGCAGTCTTTAATATTGTATCACATCTACTGGTGAGCTCGGAAACACAGCTCAAAAAAAATATTTAATTGTTCTTGGATCATATACAATAGGAAAAGAAAAGTTGGTTATTGAAATATGTAAGCGGATTGGATTCAGATTATATGTAAATCCACTTAAAAGAAAGATTTTGGAAACTTTTATAAATGATTATGAGTTTGAAGGTAATTGAGATCACTTCAATATTGAGTGAAGCAGCGACCCTTTTAGTTGCCATATTTATTTAATACCAATGATAAATCTCAAATATCATGAGCTAATGAAATACTACAGGGCCTATAAGGTGTGTTTTTGAAAATTTAATAGCATTTCACTTTACCGACTAGAATTTTCGAAATAAATTTAAATCTATGGATTCAAAATGTTCTTTGAAAAAAGTGTTAAATAAGAACATTACTCAAAAGATTTTCATTGTAATCTATCATTTTTGAAAATAATTTGATTCTGATAAAGTGATTCAGTTGTACAAAATCTCTTACTCAGAACATTCAAGCTTTCGAGAATTGACGTATTTTTCTTTTTTGTTGAATATCAAGAAATTAATACCAACCGTCGAGCATCACAATGACCAGACCAATTGTGAAATAGATAAGTGGATTAAAAAATGGAAACCATAAATAAATTATTTATATACTCAATTGATGGGTTTAAAATCAATTCCAGTTTCGAATTTGAACCATAGTAGAAAATGCCATCGAATTTGTATTTTGATTTTATAAAAGTATGCTTTTGTTGAAATACACTAAAGGAAAAGAAGTGGAAACTAAAATGTGATGTTTATTTTATTAAATTTTGTAGCTCAAAAGACTCTATAATTATGATTTCTTGATAAAAATTCAATTCTAATAGTTTTTTAGATGCTAGATTTGGTTCAATGAGTGAGGTCAAAAGAGCGATTTTTTGATTGAACTTGAATTTTTTCCACGTTCCTTTGTATCTACAAGCTTTGAAGTCTTAAACGTTCCCCTTTTTTAACCATATCTCACCTTTTTATCTGAAGTTTCTTTTAAAAAAGGAATATGGTTCTAAATTGTTTGGTTTCGGCGTTTCAGATGGAATCAATTCGGAACAACCGATGACGGATGCCGATCAAAACACAGTGATGTATTTTCTTTTGGACTACAAACAAGCCTTTTATGTCTCGTATTGTCACAAATTAGAGGATAAAACATTTTGCAAAATCGTTAATTGAAGTACAAAAATATACTTTTGGAAACTATGTCAAAGTAGGAACAAACAAAAAAATCATCGGTTTTCAAATAATATACAACTTGAAAAGATAAAATAGATGTTAAAATATTGAGAACTTCATTACTTTTTTAGAAAAAAGGTACTTCAAAAACTGGAGATACAGCAGTTTGATTACCAGTTACCATTACCATTACCATTACCATTGCCATTTCCGTTTGCATTTCCATTACCATTGTTACCACCGGCTCCATTACCATTACCATTATTGTTACCGTTGTTGTTACCATTGTTACCACCTGAACCATTGTAATTTCCATTGTTATTTCCGTTATCATTACCATTATATCCAGAATAGCCCCAGTAGTCACCATTAGCATTTCCGTTGTTATTGCCGTTGTCATTTCCGTTATTACCACCTGCTCCATTGGCATTACCATTAGAGTTACCATTATTGTTACCATTGTAGCCACTATAACCACCGTAGTGAACATTGTGATTACCATTGTTTCCACCAGCACCATTTTCGTTACCATTTTGATTACCGTTATTGTTTCCGTTATCTGTCTTTGGTGTAGGTTCGAGGCACTCAGTAGTTTGCGAAGGTTGTTCATCTTCAACACAGTAAATCATAATCATCATATCACCACAATGTAGAGCTGTATTAAATCCTTGAGAATATTCAAGCCAAACATCGCAAAAGCCACAATCTCTACATTTGGAGATATCCTCGGATAAGTTTGGATATGAATTTTCAGCTGAACAGCTAGTATCACAGAATTGGTCTCCGGAAACTGTCTGATATCTTTCATAAAGCTTGTCACACACTGACCAGTCACAGATGGAAGAAACAGTTAAATCAACCTCATCATCCGGCGAGGCAATTGGAACAGATTTTGCGAGAAGAAAAATTTGCAGAAATATAAATAATGAAGATTTGATAAACATTATCAAGATAAAACTCGAGTATTGGTAGAATTTCCATCGCAGATATTGATTGTAAGTAAACGTTGACCAGATATTTATATGCCATGACAGAAAAATCTCCTTCAACAACTGCTTCTATTTTTGAACATTTGCTGAGCATTTAAGTTTAACAGATATTGTCCCCTAAAGATGTCAATGTTTCCATGTTATTGTCCTGAACAAATTCGGAAGATAGCAACATTTTGCTTTGATTAACAAATCACTAATAATATTGGCGACCATAAACAGTAACAAGAACTCGTTTATTTTCAAGTTCAACTAGGGAAAAAGCACTATTTATGAGCAAGAACTAAGAAAAAAGCCTCCATGATTACCCATATCTCTTACTTTTACTCTAATGTGATCCCGCTTTCCTCAATAAGAAGTGGTATTAAACATCTAAAAGTTTATTTGCATTGCCACTTTTTCAAACAGTTTATTACATAAATACATCATTGCGCATAATAATGCAGCTACAGACAGCATATTATTCTTACGTAATCAATCATATAAATAACTAAGACTTGAAATAACTAGCCATGAGTATCTATTGGATTTTGGGTTAAGAATATGGCAATGGGTTGATACTCATAGTATCCAATATATGGATTCCTACTGTACATTTAAGCATTAAAGCTTCTCTCATTATCTATTCATTTAATCAACTCAGAGCTTACCAGTTTGTGTTGGAGAGAGCCATTTTTCGAAAAGGAATCCTTGGACCACGGCCTTTTGAACCAATAAATCCAGCTCGCTATGTGTGTTGGTGATTATAATCCGGCTGTGTTAGCCTTTTAATGGCACATTGAAAATGCTGGTTGTTTGATAGTTGAAATGAGTTTGCTTATATGAGAGAAAATTGTGCACTCTGTGGTTAGCTAAACTTGACAAAACTATAATTATTGTCAAATTAAGCTCAAATTTCTTGTATTTAAAGAGTGTGAAGAGGAAACAGTCTCCTGAGTTCGAAAGCAGAATGAACTGGAATTACGGAGTATTGTTAAAATATGAGCGGGTTGCTTTTATGGTGTTACTTTTGACTAAATGGTGATACAAGCCAGAGGAGATGTCTTATTTTTTTTACATTGGTGTTTGGCAGCATGGTTATTAGGCGAACCAACTGAAATGTTGTTTTTGTTTAAAGTGAGGAATTCCTGATGAGAAAGACAAAAAAACCAACCCATAGGGTGTTAAAGGCAACAGACTGATGAGTATTAAAATACTACAAACTCATGAATTTAGCAAGCTTGAATGAGTGACTTGTATTTCCATCGTTAAGACCACAACCGATGAAAAAGTATGGTAATGGAAGAATGGAATAGAGATTCAATGAGTTAATTGCTAGTAAATCGATGTGAAGACAGAGAAAAGGGAAAGTATGATAAAGGTAAAAACCACAGCAGTTTATCCAGATTTTAACGAGTTCATTGTGAGATTATTATTTATAGAAATGAGTATAATTTTAATCTTGATAGGTTTAATAGCACGAGAATTTGAAATGGATTGATTTCGTGAAAAAGAAATGCTTGTTTAAAGACGTAGCAGGTCAAGAGAGAGATAGGACAAGTAATGTTAATGTTTCGAATTGACCACACAGCAATACGATATGAATTGATGAAACTAATAGATAGACAAAATTTATTAAAACTCTTCACTATTAGAAAATCCAATTTAATGAAATCAAAGAAAAACATACTACAGTTGGCAGTGTTAGCGCTAAAATTAAATTCAAAAACCCATGTTTGGGTATTTGAATAACATTAACAATTAATTATTATTTAAATAACGATTCAAAAAATCTAAATCCTCTAAACTAAGTTAAATAACAAAAAAAGTGAAAAGCAATAAAAAAAACATCTAAACTGTAAACAAAAAAACAAAAATGAGAGAATGAAAGATATGGAAACGAGAGAATAAAAACAGCGAAAGAAAACAGTAACTCAAAGAACTGGCGCTACTTTAATAGCGTAAACAAGCACATTGATCGTTGAGATCAAGAGGCTTCTTAGATCAATAAAGCGACACCAGCGGCAGCAGCAGCACCTAACAAACCAACTTGGATGTTAGAAGCACCAGAGTCAGCAGAACTGGTGGTGTTGGAAGCGTTTGAGGAGTTCAAAGCTTGAACAGAAGCAACAGCAGCTAATGAGGCAACGATAACAGATTTGAATTGCATTTTTAGGTTATTAATGGTTGAGAGAGATTTTGATATATTGCAGACAACTGGTTGCTTTGTTGGAGAAGAACGATAACAGAGAACTTGAGCTGGGAAAATAAGAAAGAAGAAGGAAGGAAAAGAAAAAACAAGAGATTGGAATCAATTTATTTGGTAAAAAACAAGAAAAAAATTTGACAGGCTAAAACCAAACCGCAGTTTGTTTGTTTACTAATCAGAATCTCCCTTCCAAAAGAGGCCATTCCAGTCCTATTGATCCGGTTCAGATGTGGTCCAGACGTTCTTAATTCTTCAAAAAAAGAAAGAAAGCAGAATGTGACCGCGTCCAGCAGCAAAAACGCGCTTTGTTTGCGACGGCACGAGCACGAGCGCGAACGCCGACCGCATCTATCTTCTGCCACTGCTGTTTTGGGCGACCGGTGTCGTTTTGCCCGGTTTGGCGGTTGGCAAAAAGAGCAATGCCTATTGTGGATTATCAGAATAAGATGCCAATGGATATGAGAACACTGCTGTTGTTTTTCACCCTGATATTGCCAATTCGACCACAGTGCACTTGCTTCTCAGTCCATTGAGAAATTTCAATTCAAACAAAACCCTCAAACCCTCAAACGACACAATAGGCACTGAAATATCGTTGAAAACTGTCTGCCTGGGTTTGACACTCTTTGTCAATTTTCATGCCAAAATCAAAAACCGATTGTGCAGAATTTCATTTGGTCTGTATAATTTTGCCTTAAAAAAAACCTAAGGATCCCAATTTTCAAGATTCGAATTTTATCAATCCGGCTTTCAATCATAGTGTGCAGCAGCTTCATGTTTGCAAGTGAATAAAAAAGCAAAATTTGATTAGAGTTGGTTAGACGTTGGAGCCATTGGGAACTATATTGCTCTCAACATGCACTGATGCAACAAAAGTCCTAATTGTTTGGTACCGCCTTTAGGCTATTTATAGCTTAGCAATTCCCGACGCATGAATATGTGTGCATTTAAGCCTTTGGCTTGATCCCGACTCAGCTCTCAAACTCTAATACTCTTTTTTTCCGTTTTGGGCATCCATTACCCTCCGGCTCACTTTCAGCTCCCTTTCTTTTTCTTTTGTTTTTGCTGAGATAGTGGAATTATCTGGTTAATTGCTCAAAAGCATTTCAGTAAAAGTGTTAGAAGATTCGACAGATGCTTCAGTCAGCTACGTATAATGCAGCTATGTCTTTGTGTCTGTATAACTCGTCAAAGCGTTGCTTTCCTTTTCCCTACAATTTTTTTATTGTTTGCCTTGACAAGTAAGGTTACTGGGTTAGGTGATTTATTGGCTGTTAATTGAATTTTTTATCCATGTCTAACACTGTAGCACTTTTTCCAATGTATCAAAGGATGAGTGTGGTTTTGAATATTGTCAATAAACGTTGTTTCTCGGGAATTTTACTGTTATTACTTTTCACAAACTGCTTGAATATCTCAAACTAATTACCACACTGATTTTATACGATTTTATACGATTTTCAAACAGTAAATCATCACGTTTGGTTTATCTAAACCGTTTTCTTTCTCACTTGGTCAAGCTAGAAACTTCGATTCCAATTGGTTTTTGATAAACCTCAATGGCTATCCATTTTCTGAAGCGCTTTCTGAGTATACACTTTTTTACTAATGCAAAAATTTAAAACTTTCTTGCTAAACAGATTTTTTTCAAATTATTAAATAGCCATTTATTTAACTAAATTCTCTAAAATTGTAGTCTAATGCTCTTTGTAGTAACCAATTCAATTCAATTCAATTCAATTTTTAAATTTTTTGTTGTAACAAGCATCTATTTTTAATATTTATTACATCTAATATTCAATTCCTGGGTACGAAAAGCTTATTATCATTTTTTATAGGATAAATAAACAAAAGCAAAATCCTTCCTGAATAAAAGTTTTAAGTCACCGACTGTAAAGAATTTCAAACAGGTTGACAAAAATCTCTTATTATTGTTCGCTTTCTCCAATAAAAGCACTCACTCAATATATCGTATTATTATTCCAAAAGCATTGCTGATCAGTTCCCAAAAGATGAAGTTTTTCAAATTTTAATCTCTGCTTTAGTTACCACTACCTGGCTTATATCTTCTAAGTTCCTTTTTTGCCATATTTTGCAACCAGCAATTCCCAACTGATAAATCAATTCGGAAATTACTTGTTGCCTTCAGTTTATGCCAACAAAATTGCTCAATTGGTGGTTATATCACCAGGCACCACTAACAAAGTGCAGTTTATTTACATCCTACTTACGTCTTATTTACATCCGGATCCTGCGTCCTTTTTTCATTCTTCCTTCCTCTTTTCTTTATCCTCTCTTTATCCTTCTTTATTCCTCTTTCCCTTTCTCTTTCTCTGGTCTGAAACCAATTCGCTCTCAAGGTCAATATTTTTTCCTCTTTTCGTCCCTCACATTTCATGTCCGTGTTTTTAAGCTCCTCAAACTGAAAACCCAATCTGCTACACCTATCCTTTTCTGTTCTTATACCTACATTCATAATTACAATTGCAATTACAATTACAATCACATTCGTAATTACAGCTGCACCTAACATGCTTTAATCAATCCACTTTATCAATTGCTTAGCAATCACTTGTTCTGCCTTTTACACCTCTACTGCTGATTGACAATAAACGTCCATTTTCAAAACTCCAATTTATCTCGAAACTGTTAAAAATAGATAATAATAACAATTTTCTTTTATTACAATAAAAATAAACTTGAAATTCTAACAATCTTTATTTTCCAGAATAATTCAACTCTATACTGTAGAAAGTATCACTGATTTTTCAAAAAAACCTAATTGAATCTAAGCATATTAATCCCCGAAGCTTACTTTGCCCATTAAACGAAATATAAATTGCAATCAAAAGTATATAAAAATGATTGCAATTATTTACTTTTTTTTTCTTTTCCATTCATTCATTTATTAATTCAAACAAAAGCTTTGCTTATTTCCCAATTTTTCAAATACATCCAGTCACTCTTTAATCCTCAATTCATTCGTTTTTATCAATTACATTATTATTTATACCATTATTATTATTATAATAACTTAAAAATACAAGAATAATTGAGGAGAACTTAAAGTTGGAAAATCAAAAAAAAAAAATCTTGATAATTGAAAAAATCATAATTATCAAGATCAATTAATTATTCAGAATGATTTTTTCTTCGGTACCATTAAAAAGCTTGCTTGCAATTGCGAGTTTTTCTTTACTTTTAGACAATGTTGGTGCTACTGGTTCATTGTGTACCAAATCGGCACAAACTTATTCCTCTTCAAATAGCAATGCAGCCGACAAATCGTCTTTATCCTATTATATCTCCAAAAATAACAACAAATATAAACTAAAATGGGTTTATTCCGTCGAGGATTCATCCAATGTCAAAAAAGTCAAATTTAGAAATGAAAAAAAATATTCTTTGGCCTCTGGTGGCAACAGTGAATGGTGCAAAGGTTTCGTTTATGAATATTCAGCTGATCAATGGGATGACCTTTTAGACTCAGATTTAAATTTCGAATATTATTTTGATGACACTCCTGTGTACTACAGACAAAATTGTGATGGCTATTCTAATTGTAATGTCATTGAATCTCCACCAACAACAGCTTGCAGTTGTTCACAAGAAACAACATCTATAGGAATCAATGTCCCAACAGTCACTTCGTCTTGCCAAAATGACAACACTCAAACCTCTGCCTCTTCTGATGAAATAACATTTACAACAGTCCTATCAACTCTTTCCACAGCATCTGCAACCACTTCCGGCTGTTACAACACACATGCTGTGCAAACATTCACATCAGGTTATCACCATGGTCCATCATGCAGCGTTTCTTATTATGCTTCAAAGAACTCAAATCAAGGATATTCATTAGAATGGGTGTTCTCTCACGACGAAAGCACAGATTCAGTCTCAAAAGTTGATTTTGTGTGGCCAGTGTCTGAAAACAAGTATGGTGGAAAAGGCAATGACAAAAATTACTGTTCTGGATTCAGTCAGAAATGGAAAGGAAAATCATGGAGCTACTTGACCGACTCAGATTTGGAGTTCAAGTACAAGTTTGACACTTGGGGAGAAATCATATACAGTACTAACTGTGGTAGCAGAGACAAATGCAATTCAATTGAACTACCAGCCAGTGCTCCGGATGAATCTTGTAAATCTGTCACAATCACTACTCCATCAGCTCAATGCTCTACAAGTTTGTCAACATGCAATCCACTACCCTCAACAATTATTTCTTCGGACTCTGGTTCAGCTTCAATAACTTCTTCTACAATTTCATCTGGTACTTCATTTAGTGTTTCTAGCAATGTTTCCTCTACTAGTTTTTTTACTGTTTCTAGTGATGTTTCATCTGGTGCTTATTTTGAAGTTTCTAGTGGTTTGACTAGTGATGCTTCATCCACTTTTTCTTTAAGCGTTTCTTTTTTCGATTCAATCATTATTTCCTCTAGTGTTTCTTTAGGTGTTTCATCTTTAGATTCAACTTCATTTGGAGCATCAAGTGACATTTCTTCAACTATTTCGTCTGATGTTTCTAGTGGTTTGACCAGTAGTGTTCCTTCAGGTGCTTTATCTTTCGATTCAACTTCAGTTGGAGCATCAAGTGATATTTCCTTTGACATTACTTCTAGTACTTCTTCTGATGTTTCCTTCACTGTTTCTTCAGATGTGTCAAGTGATACTTTTTCTGATATTTCTAGCACTTCTATTATTTTGTCCAGCTATTCCGACATCACATCTGTTATATCTCTGACTTCTAAAAGTTCCAAAAATGTAATTTCAAGTTTTGCCAGTGCAGACAGCTCAACTTTATCATCTACCATATATTCCGTTGGAACTGATAGCATCTCAACACCAATGACCATCACCACAGCCATCAGCTCAGGACAAATTGTCACTGTTACTATTCCATGCTCAT
>JAKTTS010000250.1:0-22131 GCA_030560485.1 Ascoidea tarda (nom. inval.) | reverse complement strand
TATTATTATTATTATTATTATTATTATTATTATTATTATTATTATTATTATTATTGCTATTATTGCCACTATTATTGTTGGTATAAGTGGTTGTATTTATATTTATGGTTGCATTTGGATCTGCATTATTTATATTTAAAATATTGTGAATATCATTATTAGTCTGACGAACAGTTCGACTAATAGTGGTGACACCATCACTAATTGAAATAGAATTTCCATTGGCATTGAAACTATCACTATAACTATCGCTATCACTGTCACTATCACTATCACTGTCATTTTCGCCTTCATTATCAGAAAGCAAGCTTACTATTTCCACTTTCTGTCTTTTACTTCTAGTTATCTGAGTGTTATTATTATTGCCATTGCCACTAAATTTGTTCTGAACTACATTTTGAGTTTCTAGTTGGCTCCTTGATCTTTTATTATTTCGAGCACTATTTTGGTGATATGTTTCGGCAAAATGATTTACTTCGTCGTTATCTGATATATCTGAATCATTTGGGTTATTAAACCCATCCAAAGTGATTGAGTTATTTGAATCATTGGATGTATTCAAGCAATTTAAATTATCTAAATTGGAAGTATAGTGGGTAGTTAACTGAGAGTTGAATAAGGGAGTATTTGTGTCAGAATAATCGGGCAAATTGCCATAGTTAACAGGCGATGTATTAGATATACCGTTGTTACTATCAGCATTTATGTTGTTTTCACCATTAATATTGTTAATATTGCGATTATTGTTATTGTTATTGTCATTGCTGTTGTCAGTTGAAGTAGAAGTAATTGGAGGATAAGCAGAGTTGTTGTAGGGGCTGTTGAGAATGCTGTTGATGTTGTTAGTAAAAGAACGATGGTTTCCCATGACAAACAATGCTAGAAACCAGAGGCAATTTATCAAATAAAGCCAAGAACTCAAGAATGATCAAAAAGCAGCAAAAGCAGCAGAAGCAGCAAAAGCAGTGGAGAAAGAAACACCTCGTAAACAGAGCCCTACTGACGAGCCCTACTAAAGTAAGCCCTATTAACCCGAGCCCTATAAATTGTGACTTTCTCCAAGTCCAACACGTTACTGAGAAGTAAGCGTTTCTCGTTGATCTAGAGATAATACAGTGCTTAGATAGGTCTCATCTTTAACAATAATACACTTAGTACTTAGAATGTAAAAGTTTATTTATTGATTATATAGTTTTTCAAGAGCTCTCTCTCCTCTCTCATCTTGTCTATTGATCAATGAAGAATAAGAAGTAAAATGGAAATCGCAAACGGGATAATTATCAAATCAACAGAGTATTGATTAACTAATCAAGAGTGATATCACAAGATAAAAGCCCTGCTACAGGACTTTAAAGTATAGGGCTCAGACATTGATGCCCTATATATGCTCGTGAACGGGATAAGGGTCCTTTTATTATTGATTGCGTGCCCTGCTACTTATGCTAGTGTTTGCTGACGGTGCGAATAAATTCTGTGACTGCTGTCCGTTTTCGGCGAAGTCAGTTTTGATGAGTGCTCCGCTGAGTGTTTTGATATAATAAAATTATTCAAGATAGTTTATCTTAGAGCAACCAAATATACCTATAATATATCAATAATAAATTTATATCAAAATGTCTGGTGCATCTGGTAATAAATATCGTGTTTCTGTATGTTAGACCAACTATTTCTCAATTACATTAGTATAATGGCTCAGTGAATTTAAGCATAGTATAATATTGAATAGTAGAATGTTGTCAAATAAAATGGTGAAATATCAAAAGAAAAATATTTCGGCATCTAAACAAATAGAAATATTGTATTTTCAGGTTCAATCCAAAGCTTCAATTGCAATTTAAATATATAGTCGGGATAAAAAAAATGGATACCTACATTTTAAAGACAATTTTATCCATTATATTTGCAGTATCAATTTGAATCTGTGTTTATATTTATATTTCATTTCAAATTACATCAAACTTAGACAAAAAACAAATTAATTAAATTAATACAAATCATTTATAATTATGCGATTCATTGAAAAGTAATCTATTTTAAAGACAATGATAAATATCAATTAAAGTAAAATAAAAAAATCAAACATTTTCATTAAAAATTCTCAAATTTACTTAAAAAATTAAAACCGAAATTAAAATAAAAATTTAAAACAGTTCATTAACTGAAATAAAAATTGTTTATACCTAAAAAATATTCATTTTTTTTCTGGGATTATCAGGTTGAAAATTTCTATATATGAATATATTTTATTGCTCTTTATTGAAAATTGATCTGATAATAAAATAATTGATTGAATCCAGAAAACATTGATTAAAATGATTCAAAAGAAACTAAAATATGTGAAAATAAAAATCATTGAAAGGTATTAAAAAAGAGTGACATTTCAACTATTCATCTTAATATTTCAACAGACTTGAAATTGACAGTGGATTCTCTAAATTAATACATTATTTTGGGCAATTATGCTATAGACCTTAACCTACCACAAAAATGGTCACTGTTCTATCACATTATACTATACCATGTTTCTTGCCCATAGCAAATGTCTATTTAAACTGTGAAACTAACCTTTATTTTTTTTTTGTTAGCTTGGTCTTCCAGTAGGTGCCGTCATCAATTGTTGCGACAACACCGGTGCCAGAAATTTGAACATTATCTCTGTCAAGGGTTTTGGTGCCAGATTGAACAGATTGCCTGCTGCTTCTGTTGGTGATATGGTCATGGCCACCGTTAAAAAGGGTAAACCTGAATTAAGAAAGAAAGTTATGCCAGCTATTGTAGTTCGTCAAGCCAAACCATGGAGAAGAAAGGATGGTGTATTTTTATACTTTGAAGATAACGCTGGTGTTATTGTCAACCCCAAAGGTGAAATGAAAGGTTCTGCCATCACTGGTCCAGTTGGTAAAGAATGTGCTGATCTATGGCCTCGTATTGCCTCCAACTCTGGTGTTGTAGTCTAAGTAATATTTTTCAGTGTCTTTCTGCGTCCTGATAGCTCGTAATAAACACATTTCTTCTGTACCATTCGCCTTGTATCCATTAATCATCTTACTAAAGTTTCGTTTGTAGGGTTCGCATTTTTTGATTATATCTGCGTCCCATTCGGGTCCTGTTCGGGTAACGCCTCCCCTGATCAAACTCGCTCTTCCTCTCCAAACCCTCTTTCTTCTTCAAGCAATGTCGAACAACCCTCACTCCTCCTCCAACGCAGCCTCCATGTCCTCCTCCAACAATAAAAATGTAAACGTCTCCAATTCTATCAAAAGACCCAATGCTAACAACGGCATCAACACCTCCAATGTGAATAGACAGCAGCAAAACATTAACCCAAATGCAACCTCATCCAATGTTTCTTCCAGCTCTGCTTCCAACACCAATTCTGCTACTTCCACCCAAAGATCTAGCCAGGGTTTCACGCCCGCTGATTTGAACAAGATAGTTTTAGAGTATTTGAATAAAAAGGGTTACCATAAAACTGAATCAATGCTCAGACTAGAGTCTCAAAACTATCCAACACAGCAACAACCACAAAATGTTCCCTCCACTTCGTCCTACTATACCCACAACAATAGTAATCAAAATAACATTGGTGGTTCCTCCAATATATCTTCTTACCCACCAAACCCAATTAATAAACAAAACTACACATACAACAATCTTAACAAAAATAACCTAATAAACAGACAAAATTCAATCAATAATACCGGCCTTGATCAATCTAATTATTTTGATAATAATACTAATAATGCTAACAATAAATCTTCTTTATTTAAAAAATTTAATATTGATAACATTGATCCAGATCTATATAATCGTGCCTATCGTTTGCTAAGAAATTGGGTTGAAAATTCTTTAGATCTCTATAAACATGACTTAAAAAAAATTTTATATCCAATTTTTGTTCATTGTTTCATTGACTTGATCGATAAAAATTTTTTAAATTTTGCTAAAAACTTTTTTAATACTTATAAGACTGACCATTTAGTTTTACATAATGACGAAATATTAAAATTGTCAAAAATTTATTTGCCTGAACATTTGAAAAATAATTCATTAATCTTGGCCTTTAAATCGGCCAAATATAAAATCCTAATATCAAAAACATCTTTATATTTACTACTATATTTCTTGCATGAAAATCAAGCTGTTGGCGGCGATTTATTAATTAGATTAATTAATCAACATTTGAACCCATATTTGATTGATTCTTCTAATGTCAACAACAATTTTAACAGTAATTTTAATAGCAACTTAATTATAAATAACAATGATAATAATTTTGATAACTTAATTAATACAATTAATGGGCTAAATCCTGAAGAAGGTTTGCCTGGTTATTCTACTATAGATCAATTGAATAAATTTAATCAAAAACCTTTAAAATTAGGCTCTTATCCAAATGATGATGACTTCATTCAAGAAACTGAAGCTGAATTAAAAGAAGAAGATGAAAAAGAAGCTAATAGTAAAAAATCAACCAACAAAATCTCTTTATACAATGTATATCAAAAATTAAAACAAGATAATGGAAATCTTAGCAATATTGATGATCTTGCTCTTAATAATAATAACAGCAACAACAATAACAATAACAGTAACAATTTAAATGAAAATGATGAAAACCCCGATGATAATAACCTGAACAAGCCTTTGGAAAATAACGAAAATGGCTTTATAAATGACAATCAAAATAATAAAGATAATTTTAATAATAAAATAGATAATAATAAAATAGATAATAATATTATAAGTCAAAATGAGATTGAAAATGATTCAAAAACCAATGAGTTGAAAATAAATAGTGATGAAAACATCAAGATGAATGACGTAAAAATGGACAGTAGTGAGAAACCTGATAAAAATGACTTATTGATTTCTCCTGAAAAAAAAGAATTCTCCACTAGATTAGATACTACTAATAGCAACAATTTAAACAATAATGTTAATAACAATAATATTAACAATAAAAATATTATAACACCGGCATCAAAAGTAACCAAAAAAGATAAAGAAGAACCAAGTATGTATGATTCTCCCGCTAAAGGCATATTACCACTACCTAGAAAGACTTATTTTGATATTAAAAGAGAAATATTAAAGGTTCAAGACGCAAGAGCAAGAATTCATTTAAATTTCAAACAACCATCTGCTCCAAGTATTTGTATGTACACTTTTCATAACACAAATGATAATTTGATTTGCTTAGAATTTAATGAAAATTGTAACATTATTGCCGGTGGATTTGAAGATAGTTATATTCAATTATGGTCCCTTGATGGCTCTCCATTGAATTCTATAATTAAAGGCGATAAAAACAACAACCAATATTCCAGAAAATTAATTGGGCATAGTGGTGCAGTTTATGGGATTTCTTTTAGTCCTGATAATCGCTATATGCTATCATGTTCAGCAGATAAAACAGTAAGATTATGGTCATTGGATACTTATACATCATTGGTATGTTATAAAGCTCATATACAGCCCATTTGGGATGTCAAGTTTAGTCCATTTGGATATTATTTTGCAACAGCGTCTCATGATCAAACAGCCTGTTTATGGAGCTGTGATCATATTTATCCATTAAGAATCTTCGCAGGACATTTGGATGATGTTGATTGTATTGAATTTCATCCCAACTCAACATATGTTTTCACAGGATCAGCAGATAAATCGATTAGAATGTGGGATGTTACTAGTGGCGAATGTGTTCGAGTATTTTACGGACATGCTCAAGGTGTTAGTTGTTTAGCTGTTTCACCAGATGGTAGATGGTTGGCTTCTGGAGGACATGATTCAATTATTAATCTTTGGGATATTGGAGCAGGAAGAAAACTTAAAATTTTAAGAGGGCATGGTAGATCATCCATCTATTCGTTGAGTTTTTCAAGAGAAGGAAATATACTTGTTAGTGGAGCAGGGGATAATTCAGTTCGAATTTGGGATGTTAAAAAAGGAACAACAGAATATGTTTCCGAGCCTGAAGCATTTCAGCTTAAAAATGAAGTAAATAGCAATATTCAAAATGCTGCTGATAATAAAAATGGAAATGTAAATAAGAGAAATGATAATTTAAATGGCAAACGAAATGAGACGATTGGAGGAGTTAAGAATGAGGTTAATGTTGAAAGACGTCGTAAAGAGGTTATTACTTCATTAGACCATATGGCAGCATTTTTCACTAAAAAGACACCGGTTTACAAAGTTCATTTTACAAGACGTAATCTATGTTTAGCAGCTGGTGCATTTACAGGATGAGAAAAGAAAATTAAAGAACGTTGGATAAAACAAAATTTTTGTGGGGGGGTTGTTTTTTCCTGTTTTACTGTTTAATTTTTTCCATTACCATATTTATTGTTTTAAATTCAGTTAGGATGTGTAATTTAATAAGTTGATTTAATAATTTAATTTGATAATTTAGTTTACTAGTAAATTTTTATCAATTGAATACATTGAAATGTATAAGTAGTGTAAGATTAAATAAGGGCATATAATGATTAGGTGACTGAAAATAAAAACCCAATAAAAATGAAATACATAAGTCAAAATAAAACATCTAATAACTGTATTTTTAATTATTGATCAGAAGAGCGAGATCTTGGTTTTTTCTTTTCAGACTCAATCTTTTTTTGTTTTTCAATTTCTTCAACATATTGAGCGACAGTTTGATTTTCTAATCTTTCATAATGACCCGGTCTCATTACAGCTATTTCGATATTTTTAGCACCAGTTTGAACAACTTCTAATAGAGACTTTATGGCCAAGGAGATGGTTTCTTGTTCATCCATATCTGGTTTATGGTTCTTCTCTAAGAATTCGCGTACGGTTTTGCTACTTCTGCCAATAGAATTTGCCTTCCAAGCAGAAAAGATTCCAGAGGGTTCAGTTTGATATAGCTTTGGAACGTTATCATTATTATCAAAACCAGCTATAAGAGTTGAAATACCAAAGGGTCTCACACCACCGGATTGAGTATATCTTTGTTGAACACCAGCTACATATTTAGTTAGATATTCGATTGTAACAGAATCTTCCAAGTTCAATTTATGAGATTGAGCTTCGACCCTTGCTTTATCAATTAGAATTCTGGAGTCGGCATTTAAACCAGCATAAGTTAGAAGGACATGTTTATCTATTTTATTGATTTTGCTTGGGGTAGTTCTGGGATCTTGTAATTTTAAGGTGCTCCTTCTTTCACAGCCGAGAACAACTACATTTTTGCCTTTGACACCAACAGCGCAGGTTCCTCTTTTAACGGCCTCGGAAGCATATTCAACCTCTAAAAGACAAATGAACAAAAAAAAGAGGAAAAGTAAAATATGTTAATAATTGAGCAAGCTTTAAAAAATCATTGAAAAATCATTGAAAATTGGATGCATATGGACGAAGAAAAGACAATTGGCAAAAAGACAAACATACGGAAAACATGGCCATCAGGACTAAAGAAAAGAGTTAGTATACTTGAGCTGAGGCAAAGAGAAGAGGAGGTAGATCAGCAGAACCAGCTGGGGTGGCAACTGCTGCAGAGCTGGGAGCGAGCTGGGGGGCAATTGCAGTGCAGAGCTAGTGCACAGATAATGGAATACATACCTGAAGATGGATAAAGCACGATCGTAACCACTCATTGTTGGCGAAGGAAGCTGAAAAAGAATGGAGCTGAGTTGGAGAGAAAATCGTTTCTTCTTCCTCTGCTGCTTTTGCCGTCGCGCCAGGGGCGGGTAACGTGTTCTGGCAATAAAACACTAACACGCTTGAACCCAATTTGGAAACACGATATAATAAAATAGAGCACAGATGCTGATGATGGGCAAGGCAACAAAGCACACTCTCGACGTCCAATGGATTTGCACAAAACCCCCAGCTTCTGTTCCCTTCAAGAACCACTACGTTCGGACAAACTATCTCTACCAGGCCTCAACCTTGATGGCGTTGTCTGCTTCTTCTGATTCGCCCGGCTCGAATTCCCTTAATGATCTTTTGTCCAGGTCCTATGTCTACAATATGAATTGGGTCGTCAAAAAGGCTCTAATCAAATTGTATGTCTAACTCTTGAGTCTCCAGATTCACTTTACTATTTTCACTTTGCTCTGTTCATCGTTCGTCGTTTATTCACTCTGTTTTTCCATTGAACTTTTAGCAAATCTACTAACTGCTCGTTACTCTTTTTTTCCAAATTTCCATTTTCATTCTCCAACTACAGAAGCCCAACAATTAAGAGAACTATTTGTAAAAAATGCAACAGAAGGCTAATTCCAGGTAAGAACTGCTCACTCGAAGTAACCAACACTAGCAATTTGAAAACTCCGGTTAATGATGTATTGACTGTATCTTGCATTTGTCAAAAATTTAAGAAAAACTATCCTATTGGCAAAAACTTACATTATAAAATTTTTGCTCACAATGATAATCTTCTACCAATAAAGTAGTACTATAGGAAACTCACACGTTTTTATTAGATCATCTTAATCATCTTACTTATATACTGAAAATAAAAATAAAATATTATTTTAAATCACAACTCTAAGTTAACATACAAAATACTACAAAAGTTTGTAAAGAAAAGAAAGAAAGAAAGAAAAACAAAACATCCAAAAATAAATCAAAAGTAAATGAAAAATAATTTAACAAATTAATGATAGATTAATAATAAATCAAAATATCAACCAAATAAAAAAACAACTAAAAAACACGTAAAAGAATGCAAGTTTTATATAATTCACTTTAAATAATAAAATAAAACAATAAAATAATAAGATATATTAATATTAACAGAAATGAATTAAAAAAAAAGTACTGAAAGTACTGAAAAGCAAAAATAAAAAGATGAAAAAACCGAATTGAACTAAAATAATATAACTATTTTATGTTTTTCTTTTTTTTTCTTCTCATTCTTCTTGTTTTCTGTCACTTTTGTATTTATTTTTTATACTTATACTCTTTTGACTTGACTAACGACTGAATTGATTCAAATATTGATAATTATTATCATATATATCTCCTGCTCCATTGACTAAAACAACATCTGTTACAATATCAATTTTCCTGGAATTAAATGAAAAAACTGTGGACAATAAATCCCCAGTAATCTGTAGTTGATAATTCTTGATAATATTACATGTTAATATTGATGGTATTTCATTTTCAATCACTGCGTCGTATAGAAATGGTGGAAACTCATATTTATAAAACAACTTGTTATTGATAATAACCTTTCGGAAATCTGAAAATTTAAATTGAAAATTTCTTAATCTATTGCTGTTGAGTAAATCTACTTTTTCACAGACAAATTTTTGTGTATCTTTAATATAATACGTCAAGTTTGATATCAATTTAATATCGAAATTGGACAAGTTAAAGTTTTCTGTCAAATTTCCTTTTTTCAAACTATTGTTATTTTCATTTGCAAATTTGGAATTTGGATCAATTAATTTCAATAAATCATCAGAAGATAATGGAGCAATTAAAGATATCTTTAAACAATTTTTCAAATTTTCAAATGTTTTAATTATTCTATTGTTGTAATTTGAATTGTATAGATTTCTTTCCTTTGATATGAATTCCACTTGGAAAATCAATGGAACCTGAATTTTGTTGTCATCGGCAGATATAGTCGATTTGATGAAATTCTTAAAAGTTGCTGTAGCTGATAATTTCATTGAGCTTCTTTTCGAGTTGTCTGAGCTTATTGTTGAAGCAGTTGTAATTGGAGTATTGTCATTTGATCCTGAATTTGGCTTTGAGTTCGAGTTCATTGCATTTACTTTATATTTAAATGTGAAACTTTGATATTCGAACATTGTCTTATCGTTAATTCTTTTTAAACTAAAGTGGGAAAACTCAGGCTTGGGCAAAAACTTGAAGGGAATTGTTTTCTTAAGTATTAGTTCTGATTTTTTGTTTTCAACATAAACTTGTAAAGAATATTCAACTTTGACGTAGGAATTTTTCAATTTGTAACCATAGGAAGCAGGAAGATAACATGGAAGAGATATGCCATCTTTATTAAGAGACTTGATTAAAGGTTTATAGCCTGGTTTATGAAGATTATTTTCAACACAATTGAAATTGAAATTAGGGCCGGGCAAAGATATCTTGAAGGGGAACTGATAAGTGTTTGGAACTAATTCATAAGAATGGTTCTTTGGATTTAATTTGTAAAGATAGTTTTTGTCGTCTTCTACCGGAAATAAGACAAAGTCTTTATTTAAAATGCTGTGTTCTTCAACAAAGTTTGTCTTGAAACCATTGTCAAAGTAGGAATAAAAAGTGCTGGAAACGCCAGATAAAACCACTTTAATTGATTTAATATAGGTCTTTGAATAGGTCTTGAGATTAACGTTTCCAGTTATTGTTTCCAAGTTGGTGAAAAAGGGATCGTTTTTCTTTTCATCTAGAGTGGCATCTAGTTCGTAGGCTTTGCTGAAGAGACCCATGCTGATCAAATGAGATGGTGGGCAGATGTAATGGAATAGAGTGGAGTAGAGAGTAGAGTTGAGTTGAGTAGGATATGACGATAGTCGAGTATAATATAATAAAGCGTAATGAAAACAATAACAAAATCTGAAGAAAGATAGTGAAAAATAAAGAAATTAAAATAGAGGAAAAAAGAGAAGGTTTGATATGAGTATTTATACTTGGAATCAATAATGTAGAAACAAGCTAGAAGATATGAGTAAGTGAATAAATTCTAAATTCTAAAAATTTTGGATAGTTAAATAATGTTTTAATTAAACTAAACTGACTAATTTTAGGAGTTTAAAATAAGAAAAATAAAAAAAAGTAAAAAAAAAAAGAAAAATAGACAAAAATTGACAAAAATTGGGATGATTGTCAATTACAGTTATTGGAGACTGAGGGCTATTGGGTCTACTGAGCAGTGATAATTAAGAAATAGGACAGATAAATTGAAAGGATAGTTTTACTGCAATTGAGTAAGTTATTTCTGCTAGTGGTTTAGAGAATTAGTTCTTTAATGGATAGGTGAATCATAGGTTTACTTCTACAGCTCAACACTGAGGTATTCAAGTGGTTAGTATCAAAGCAGCAAAGTGTTCGAGTAATACAGTGAGAGTCTGTTTAGGAGCCAATTCCTCAAAAGTAAAGTTTTTGGATTTGTGATTGAATTAATAATAATTTGCTTTAAAATGAATTTAAACTGGCTGGAAAGTAGTTTAAGTCCAGAATAATATAAAGTGTGGATTACTAACTCAGCGATAGTGAATAAGTTAGCCCTCCTAATTTTTTTAGTCAAATAACATATTTCTTGACGATAGTCTGATAGAAATTGACATGTCATGAAGTGGAAAAAAGCAGTAATTAGAGATAAATAGAATTTGAATTTTAAATTCAATTTTGTGAGCAAAAGCAAAGGGCAACAAAACGATTATATAATAAATGATAGACATGAGTGAAATTGATAAAAGTCTCAACGAGCAATCATTGCTGGAGAACAGGAACACGAAATGGAGGCAATGACAGTATATAATTGCCATTGGAAGCAGATAACAAGAGAGAGAGGGAATAGTAGACTACTTTTAGTGGAAGCAATAGAAATTATACAATCAACACAGGCAGTTAGAGAGAGAAAGCTGGCTTTGATGGTGGTTTAACAAAAAGAATGTGAGTACTTTGAAGAAGCTGCGAGAAGTTATTAATTGATAAAATCACAGCAACAGTAACAGTCTTAACAGTCTTCAAACAGTTTTTGTTGTGATTAACATTTAGAATTTCAATTTCAATTCAAATTGAAATTGAAATTTGAATCTAAACAGAAATCTAATCTTAAATTGGATTTATCTGAAAATGAAAACTTCTCTTCATTTAATACAGTGTTGTTGGTTACGACATTCACCACTAAAAAGAACATCGTTATGAGAGATATTGGGATGAAATGAGAGATAATTGAGAAAGCATCTGGATTGTTTGGCAATTGGGTCTACAAAACGAAGAGCCATCAGAGAATCTCAATTTCTGATTGGGCATTGAATGGGAACTTGGAGCAGATAAAATTTATAAGATAAAACATTGATAAAAAATTGATAGAACTATGGACAAACTAGACAATCGTCAAATTGCTTGCAATAGGAATTCCAGGGGGGCTGCTTTTACTTAAAAGAACAGGAAAGGATAGGGCAGATCAATTTCCTTCAACAAGAACAATAGGCAGCTGTAGTTGATTAAATCGTAAATATTCTATTATTCTGCTAACGCAGTACCCAAGACACTAGTAGAGGAGGTGGCACTATTATAACATAACATTTAGCGGTGATTAATTGCTACAGCACTGCAATATATACTTGGATATTATTCCAACATCACCTTAACATCGCTTTGATAGTACTGCACCATCTTCCAATTGTCTTGCTTTTTTGTGGGTGGATTACTAAACAGCTCTCAGGCTGAGTCTTTTGGCAGTTTGGATAAAAGACCAAGAGTGCAGAAGAAATGGGACATTGGCCAACCTTTTATGGGGAAATTATGAGAATGTCTTCAATGTCTTTCAGAATGTCTACTGTACTGAAAAAAAATAATTTTTGTATGACTTGCAGTACTATCAAGTCGACCAACAAGCCATGAAAGGTTTTACCAGGCATTTTCAAGTTGTTAACTTGGATGAACTATTAGCCGGAGCGTTATTGCTGTTGTTGTTGCAGCATAAAACAACGATAATAAGTTCATAAACTAAGAATTGCACTAAATAAACCAGTGAATATACCAGATAGATCTGTGATCTCGTATGGTAGGAATTGTGAAACAATATAGCATTAAAACATTCAAGCATTCACACCAATAAGTTGCCCCAAAGCACCGTAATTCAATTGCACTGAGTTGTTGCTGATAGGTAAATGCTTTGTTTGATTTTACATGAGGGCATTCAATTTTGGTTCAGTTGATAATCTGCAAAAAAGTCAAATTCTTACCTAAAAAAATTGTGTTTTAAGTTAGTACCTCGATCAAATCGTTAACGTTATCAACCTAATTCCTAAGGGGTTGAGGAGCATAAGGATCTTAAGGAACTTAAATAGCATGACTGCTTGGTATTCAAGTTTCTAATAAAATATTACAAGTTTCTAATAAAATACAAATACAAATACAAATACACAGCTAATCCAGTTAATGATTAACAACAGTTCAATTGAACAAGACAATAGTTTCAAAACAAATCTCCGGTGAACCCAGAGACTAAACACATTGTTTATGACAAAATCAATGGTAGCAAATCCCTATTATCCCTCTAACTGAGAGTGATCAGATTCGCTGCAATGTCAAAATAATTCAACGTAACATGCTACCAGCGAAACCAGCAGTTTCAACTGTAATTTTTGCATTATATTCATTATATTCACTATATTCACCATATTCACTATTTTCGCTGTATTTTGAAGGCAGTACACGTGATATTTATATTTTATTTGCTGAATCAGCGCTTACACAACTACCCTGCTTTTCCCGGGAAGCTGAGCTGCTCTAACAGCGGTTTCTGATTGGCCAATAGCTGTGGTGGTTAGCCCACCACAGCTAGTGCAAGATGAGAGGAAGATAGTGGTCGTATCACACACCTGCTTCTGTATATATAGCCATCTCTTCGTCTTCCCCAGACTGCCTCCTTGTCTGTTTTTCCTGTTTTAAAATTCTTCTTTTTTGTCGTCAATTCTTCGATATCGTATCACCATGAGCAACTCTTTGTCAAAAACTTTTGCCTCTCAACCAAAAAAATTGATCTTAGTTCGTCATGGACAAAGTGAATGGAACGAGAAAAACTTGTTCACCGGTTGGGTCGACGTTAAACTAACTGAAAAGGGCAGAAGCGAAGCACAAAGAGCAGGCGTCTTGTTAAAGGAATCTGGCTTAAAACCTGACATCTTATATACCTCTAAATTATCAAGAGCTATTCAAACTGCCAATATTGCTTTAGAAACTGCTGACAGACTATTCATCGATGTTAAAAGAACTTGGAGACTAAATGAACGTCACTATGGTGACTTGCAAGGTAAGGATAAATCTGAAGCTTTAAACCAATTTGGCCCTGAGCTATTCAAAACCTATAGAAGAAGTTACGATACTCCTCCTCCACCAATTGCCGATGACAACAAATTCTCTCAATTTGGTGATGAAAGATACAAAGAAATTGACCCAAATGTCTTGCCTAAAACCGAATCATTGAAATTGGTAATTGACAGATTATTACCATACTGGCAAGATGACATTGCAAGGGACTTGTTAGACAACAAAACTGTCTTAGTTGTAGCCCATGGTAATTCCTTAAGAGGTTTGTACAAACATTTAACCGGAATTACTGCCGAAGAAATTTCTGAAATCAATATTCCAACTGGTATCCCTTTGGTCTTTGAATTGGACTCCACTTTGAATCCAATCAAACCCCCTTACTATTTGGATCCAGAAGCTGCCGCTGCCGGTGCTGCTGCTGTTGCTGCCCAAGGCCAAAAGAAATAAATCTCTTCTATACATAGCATCTCACTATATCTTTATTTCAACCAAACTCAATTCGATTTAACTCACTTTTCCTCATTGAACTCATTTCCATCCATTTTACATCATTCATCTCACTTGTGCTATCTCTTATCCAGCTTGAGATCCCTCTTCTCAAAACATCACAAAACGTGACATTTCACTATTCCCGCACGCGCCATCACGCGTGTTTCTGCACTAACCGCGTATGTGGAACCTCAGAATTGTCAATCACTTCGCTCCATATATAATACCCACCATCTACTCAATCTCCTTCGTAGCTTCAGATTGTAGCCCGTTATCTCGACATCTGAGATATTTTACATACCTCAAAATATCTTCAAATATCCCGAAGTATCTTCCAATATCTAAAAAATGATCATAAGGTCTTCTTTAAGACCGGTGCTTCATTCATTCCCCATAATGGCTTACCTCCACCAAAATCCACTTCTAAATCAGATCAATATTACTCTAAAAGTCAGACTATTCAATTCTTCTACATCTGCTAATAAACTCATTTTAGCAAACTCTAATCAGAATGTGTCCTCACCACTAATACCTTTTGTGAAAAAAAACTCAAAAAATGTCATTATCAACAATAGTCTTCCCTCATTTTTCAAAAATTCGGCATTTTTCACTTTAAACCAAAACATTAATCTTAGTAAAAATTTCAATTCAACTTTTTTTCATACAAATTCTTTTATAAGGCTTCCTACTATCAACAACACAATTAAAAATAATTCTTCAAAAATCGTCAGCAATGAACAATTCGTCGCTAAATTATACGAAAACATCAAAGTCACTGAATGGGAAATTCTTAAAGAGCTAGCTTCAAAATTATGGCCAAAGGACAATCCCTGGGCAAAATTTAGAGTCATAGTAGCCTTTGGCTTATTAATACTGGCAAAGGTGCTAAACGTTCAAGTTCCTTTTTATTTTAAACAAATTATCGACGATATGAATATTGATTGGGTAGGCGATGTTGGCACCGTTGCAACAATAGTTGGTGGGACTATTTTTGCTTATGGTGCTGCTAGATTTGGTTCTGTTTTGTTTGGTGAATTGAGAAATGCTATTTTTGCAAGAGTAGCTCAAAATGCAATCAATACAGTGGCTCATGATACTTTTGTCCATTTATTAAAATTGGATTTAAATTTCCATTTATCAAGACAAACCGGTGGAATGACAAGAGCTATTGATAGAGGTACAAAGGGTATTTCTAATGTTTTAACTGCAATGGTTTTCCATATTTTACCCATTTCTTTTGAAATTACAATGGTTTGTTCAATTTTAACTTATAACTATGGCTCTGCTTTCGCGTCTGTAACTTTATTAACAATGTTAACCTACGCCATTTTCACCATCAAAACAACCACTTGGAGAACTCAATTTCGAAGAATTTCAAATAAGGCTGATAATCAAGCTGCAAGTATTGCTTTGGATTCTTTAATCAATTACGAAGCTGTAAAATATTTCAACAATGAACATTACCAGGTATCAAAATATGATAAAGCATTGAAAAAATATAATGATGCAAAAGTTAAAGTTGCAACCTCTTTAGCATTTTTGAATTCTGGTCAAAATTTTATTTTCACTTCAGCTTTAACTTCAATGATGTATATGGCTTGTAATGGTGTCTCAAATGGTTCATTGACTGTAGGAGATTTGGTTCTTATCAACCAGTTGGTATTTCAATTATCGGTTCCCTTAAACTTCCTTGGTTCTGTTTATAGAGATTTAAAACAGTCCTTATTGGATATGGAATCATTATTCAAATATAACAAAGTTCCAATCAAAATTAAAGATTCACCTAATGCAAAACCTTTGATTTTAACAGGTGGAAATATAGAATTTGTTAATGTTTGCTTTGGTTATCATCCCGATAGACAAATTATTAAAAACATGTCCTTTAAGATTCCTGCTGGTCAAAAAGTCGCCTTGGTTGGTCCATCTGGTTCTGGGAAATCAACCATCTTAAAATTGATTTTCAGATTTTATGATGTTGATAGTGGCGAAATTTTAATCGATGGCCAGAATATCAAAAATGTTTCATTGGAGTCTTTAAGAAAAGCAATTGGTGTCGTTCCACAAGATACCCCCTTATTCAATGAAAGCATTATTGAAAACGTTAGATATGGTGATTTGAAAGCAACTGATGAAGAAGTTCAAAAAGCTATAAAGGATGCAAAATTAGATAAATTAATAGAAGATTTGCCAGATGGAGTCAACACCATCGTTGGTGAAAGAGGTATGATGATCTCTGGTGGTGAAAAACAGAGACTAGCAATTGCAAGATTATTATTAAAGAAAGCTCCAATCACATTTTTTGATGAAGCCACTTCGGCTTTAGACACCCATACTGAACAATCTTTATTAAAAGAAATTAAAACAATATTTCACGAAAATAAAAACACACAAGTTTCAATTGCTCATAGATTAAGAACGATAGCTAATAGTGATAAAATTATTGTTTTACAAAATGGTCATGTTCAAGAAGAAGGTAATCACTTTGAATTACTACAGCATCCAGATTCCTTATATGCTGAATTATGGAATATTCAAGAAAACTTAGATCTTGAAGAACAAATGTTGAAAGAGGACGAATCAAGGGTCAAAAAATTAAAAGAAAAAATGCAACAAAAACTTGGTGTTTCAACATAATGAATATATGTTTTTTTGTTTTTTTTTATATAATATCATATTTTTCTTTTCAAAAATTTACTGCATATAGGTTAATTTATTCAAAATTTAATGTTAATATACTGTTTTTTTTTGTTTTATTGAGCCGAAAACCCTCTATTAAATTAGTTTCAAAACACAAAGAAAAATGACAGAATATCTTTTTTAAGAGAAGTTGTACAACTCTTTTAATGATTTTTAGGATTCAAAATCAAAGAATCAAAAAAAGTCGTTTCCTATTTTAAGAGGTTGATTTCAACCCACACTACTGGATCTGAACGTGACAAAATTTTTTTTGGAAATTTTTCAGATTTTTCAGATTTTTCAGACTTGAAAACAGGTTGAAGAGAGTGAATTCAATTAAGTTATTGTGCAATTACAAACATAAATGGGCTCAACTGTTAGAAAATCTAAAAAGTCCAAGGGAAATGGCAAGAAAAGCCATACAAAGTCAGCCAAACCTATTGTTCACAACAATATAAAAGCCAAAAGCAAGAAAAAGAGTCATCATGATGATGAAAATGAAGATTTGGAATCAGATTATCTTCTGAAGTTGTTGGATGAAGAAAATAAAGAATCTAAAGACAATATCAAAAGCAATGATGTCGGCAATAATAAAACTGAAGAAATTGAAATAGAAACGGAAGTAGAGCCCTCAGAAGAACAAATTGCTTTTGAAGAAAAGAAGGCTGATAATAATCCTCACCACGACAGTGACAGTGATGATGAAAACGATAGTGATAATGATACAAACAAAGAGAAAAATCAAGAACCAAAAGAAATTAAAATAGATGCTGAAGCTGAGTTGCAAAAAGCTGAAAGAACTATTTTTATTGGAAATTTATCTTCATCAGTTGTCACCAACAAGAGTGATTACAAACTTTTAAAAGAGAAATTCCTGAAATATGGTGCAATTGAATCGATTAGATTTAGATCAATTTCTTTTCAAGATACGTTACCAAGAAAGCTAGCAATTAAAGCGCAAAATTTTCATAATTCAAGAGATACTCTAAATTGTTATTTAGTGTTTAAAGAATATGACCAGAAAAAAATCAATGATTCATTATCTGAAAATAATTCATTTTTTTTAAATAATCATTTAAGGGTGGATTCAATTTCTCATCCAATTAAAAAAGATAATAATAGATCAATATTTATTGGAAATATTAACTTTGAAGAAAAAGAAGAGAATTTGAGAAACTATTTTGTTAATAAATTGACAATCAAACAAACCGATGTTGAATATGTTAGAATAGTGAGAGATCCAAAAACTAATGTAGGAAAAGGTTTTGCATATCTTCAATTCAATGATTTTATTCATGTTTCCAAGGCTTTGTTACTCAATGATAAGGAAATTGAATATTATGATGGTAGCAATAGTAACAAAAAGATTAAAAAAGGAAGAACACTTAGGATTAGTCGTTGTAGAACAACTAAACCTTCAAATTCAATTGCTGGAATTAATAGTTTATTAGTTCAAAACAATATTAAAATTGATAAAAATAAATTTGGAAGAGCCAATAAAATGCTCAGCAAGAGTGAAAAGGCTAAGATCAATAAAGATATTATAATAGAAGGTTCTAGAGCTCAAAAAGGCAAAGATATATACGTTAAAAATGGTAAGATTAAAAAAAGTAGTAAAGTTAAAAAGCCAAGAATAAGTGAGAGATCAAAGAAATTTCGATTGATGAAAAGAGAAGAAGAGAAAAAAATTAAGAAAATAAAAAGTTAAAACTTTTCTGGAAAATAATGCTAATACTAGTCGATTTTTACAATTATTGGTATGAAAAAAACGAAACTGAATAGAATAACATTTTACCAAGGGAAATATTTTGAGACTTCACTATTTTGAAAACTGAAATTTAAGAGATTCTTTGAGCTGCATTTAATTGGTGATTATGGATTACATACAAGGTTTTTAGCATATATATGATGAAATATAATACCGTTTTCTTTTTTGTTAAAAAGTTGGTTTTTTCCTTTGCAATAATTAATTATTTATTTTTTATGAGTCTTGCAAACGTCTCCTCAAAAACTTTAGGTTGAATTCTGCCTTGACAAGACTTCATTGCCATACCGATTAAATATTTTATTCCAGTAGTCTTTTCACCAGATTTAATATCGTTTACTATATTTTGAAATTGGTCCATTATTTCTAAACAAATTTGTTCAATTTCAGTATTAAGGTCATCGGTTAAATTTTCAGGGGCGTTTAAATCGAATTTATCGATAATTTCATTGATTGAGAGATTTTTATTCTGATGGTTATTGTAATTTTCAACCAAGTAAGCTAGTATTAGTTTGCCGGTACTTGTTGTTATTTTTTTATGAACGTAGATTAAAGTTATCAATTCGGCAAATTTTTCAACTGACAATATATCAAATACAGTTAGAGTACCATTATCAAGGCCGATGGGAACATTGAATTTGGTCAAGTTTCCCAAAAAGTGATGAAATAGCCAATTACTTGGAGTTTTAGCATCAATTTGAGTATTTTCGGAAGAGAAAGTTTCAGTTGGTACAATTGAGTGGAATAGTATAAAATAGTATTCTAACAACAAGGGGTATTTTTCACTTATTAGTAGATTTGCATCTTTAACTCTTAAATTATAGGGATTTGAAGTTAATTTATCAATAACATCATCAGGTAATTGTTGAACAAAATTTGATTTTATGCCAGATATAACATTTGAATGCAACACGATTGGGGGTAGTTCAGGATCCGGCATGTATCTATAATCGATTGCAGTTTCTTTGTCTCTTAATTTTTCAGTTGAGTAGCCATTCCAGCCCCTTGTTTCTTGATTAATTTTGCTAATTTGGCCATTTTGAATTAGGTTGACTTGCCTAAGATACTCATATTTGATTGCATTTGCTATCGCAGAAGTGGAGGATAAGTTTTTGATTTCTACTCTTTTGCCATTATTGATGGAGATGTTGACATCTACTCTCATTGCACCAGTTTCTAGGTCAGCAGTGCAGATATTTAGGAATTTCAAGATGGATTGATATTTTTTCAAAAAGGCTCTTACCTGTTTTAAATTTTCGAAATCTGGATTGGTGACCAATTCAATTAGAGGGATGTTTGCTCTATCTAGGTTGATTTTAGTTTCAATCAAATGGTTTTCTAAAGGAGAGTGCAAGGATTTTCCAGTATCTTGCTCGATTTGAATCTGATCAATGGTGATAATTTTTTCCAATTCGTCTATATCATCTTTGGATTTTTGTAATTTCAAAAAACCATTTTTGGCAAAGGGACTGTAATGCTGAGTGATCTGATAGCCTAAGGGCTGATCGAGATAGAAATAGTGTTTTCTATCAAAAGTTGAATGCAAGTTGATATTTGAATTTAAAGCTATTGCACACTTCAAGGACAATAAAAGCGCTTCTGGATTCAATAGCGGTTGTGTTCCAGGCAAACTTATATCAAAGTAAGATACATTTGAGTTGGGTCTTGTGAGGTTGTCAAACTGATGGTTCTCAGAAAAAGAAAATAGTTTTCTAGTAGTCTTTAGCTGAGAGTGGATTTCCAAACCACATTTTAGTTGATACTCAGGATAAATTATAAATTTCTTGTTGGCTCGTTTCTTCAAGGGCCTGTCGGTCTTGGTGAAGCTCCTTCTGCCAACACAGTTGAGAGGAGCAGAAGAAAGAAGTGTGAAACGAGGCAAGGAGAAACAGCAGCGCATCATTGTCCCCAAACCCAGCAGTGGCTCTGTTGTTCTTCTGGCGATGGTGGTGGTGACGATGATCTCTGCTGTCGCTTTGGCTCGATTCTCAGTCGCCAAACCAGGCTCCAAAAACCATGCATGCAGATGCATACCACGTGAACTCCGCATGCGCACACAGCTTGCACGCCAGCCGAGGTCCTGTTGAACCCCAATGCCGCTTCGACTTTGGGGTCTGGAATTGTCAATATACACACGTGATTAATCCGAGGGTGGAGGTCCGTGGTAGGGACGTGCCGCTGTTCCACTGCGACTCGGATCCTTTTTCCGCGCCGTCTCCGCGGACAGGGCCATTGAGCAATAGGAGGACGCCAAAAGGTAAGCTGCCGTTGCTTACGTTTAGCGTCTTTTCTACTCATCCTTCGATCTCCAACCTGTTTGATAATATAACTCCCTTGATATAACGTATTTTTTGTCTTTTCCTTCAATTGACTTGTTTTTTTTTTGTTTTTCCTATATCTTCACTGAATTGGTCTGTCTGGTTTGTGCTGTGAGAAATTGACAATCGGCTGTGGTTTCTGCTTGTAATATATTTCTGCTTATTCATATTCTTATCGTATCTGCCCTATAATAATGTTGTCTGCTCGCTCAATCTTGTCAAGAAGTGCTAACCGTACTTGTTTGGCTTCCTCCTCAATTCGTGGTTTGGCTACTGCTTCTTCTACTTTATCTCCAGATGCTAAAGTTCACATGAACTTGTTGGAATCCCACTCTTTCATAAATTATAAGAAAAACTTGGAAAATGTTAAAATTGTCCAAGAAAGATTAAAAAGACCTTTAACCTATGCTGAAAAATTGCTTTATGGTCATTTAGATAACCCACATGAACAAGAAATCGAAAGAGGTGTCTCTTATTTGCAATTTAGACCAGACAGAGTCGCTTGTCAAGATGCTACTGCTCAAATGGCTATCTTGCAATTCATGTCTGCTGGTATGGACCAAGTCCAAACTCCATCAACTGTCCACTGTGATCATTTGATTCAAGCTCAAGTCGGTGGTCCAAAGGATTTGGCTAGAGCTATTGACTTGAACAAAGAAGTTTATGATTTCTTAGCCACTGCCTGTGCCAAATATAATCTCGGTTTCTGGAAACCAGGTTCTGGTATCATTCATCAAATTGTCTTGGAAAATTATGCTTTTCCAGGTGCTTTAATGATCGGTACTGATTCTCATACCCCAAATGCCGGTGGTTTAGGTCAATTAGCCATTGGTGTTGGTGGTGCTGATGCTGTCGATGTCATGGCTGGTTTGCCATGGGAAT